>CAKNXH010062906.1:2918-16609 GCA_932178445.1 Andricus quercusramuli | reverse complement strand
TTATTGACACAAAAAAATGAATTTGTAAACAAATAGTTGAAATTCAACTAAAAATAATAAATTTTTAGCAAAAAAACATTTGGAAAATAGTTTAATTTCCAACAAAAGAGATGACTTTTCAACTGAAATAAGAAATCAACAACAAAAAAGGAATTTTTATAAAAATAGTTAAGTTTTCTACCAAGCAGTTGCATTTTCAAGCAGATTAATTTTTAACCAAATATACTTGGATTAAAAAAATGAGTAGTTTTCATTCAAAAAGTGAATTATTGAATTTTCAGTTGCAAAAATTGATATTTCAAAGAAATATTTGGATTAAGAAAAGGATAATTTTCCATCGAAAAATTGAATTGTTAAATTTTCAGTTTCAAATTTTTTTTTTCACTTAAAAAATTGAATTTTCAACCAAAAAGTTGCATTTTCAAAAAAAAAAAAAATTAAAATTTTACGAAAATAGATAAATTTTCAACCGAATATCTGAAAGGAGACTTTTCAAAAAATAGTTGGATTTTGCTATTGGTTCCTATTAATTCAGTTCAAATTGTTTAGAAAATTGTTTAAAACATAGGAAAAGAGGTGAATAAGGGAAATTTTTTTTTTCTAAATCTAGAAGCTTTCATTCTAAATCTAAATAAATTACTGTCAGCTAGTAAATCAGAACAATTGCATTTTCAAGCAGATTAATTTTCAACCAAATATACTTGGATTAAAAAAATGAAAAGTTTTCATTCAAAAATTGAATCATTAAATTTTCAATTACAAAAATTAATATTTTCAATAAAAAAAATTGAATTTTCAACAAAATAGTTTCATTTTCGACCGAAGAGGTGACGTTTCAAATAAAATAATGAATCTTCTACCAAAAAGACGGATTCTCAACGGAATTCATCAATTTTCAAATAAATATTTGGATTAAGAAAAGGATAATTTTCCATCCAAAAATTGAATTGTTAAATTTTCAGTTACAAAAATTCATTTTCATTTGAAAAAAATGAATTTTCAACAAAATAGTTTCATTTTCGACCAAAGAGCTGACGTTTTAAATAAAATAATGAATCTTCTACCAACAAAAAAAAAAATTAATTTTCAATTAATTTCCAACCAAACAGTTGCAATTTTAAAAAAAGATTAAACTTCTACCAAAATAGATACATTTTCAATCAAATTAATTTTCTACCAAAAATATTATTTTTTTTATCTGATCAGGCGAATTATTAACAAAAACATGAATTTGTAAACAAATAGTTGAAATTCAACTAAAAACAATACATTTTTTCGCAAAAAAAAACATTAAAAAAATAGTTCAATTTCCAACAAAAGAGATGGCTTTTCAACTGAAATAATAAATCTTCAATAACAAAAAAATGAATTTTCATCAAAATATTTAAATTTTCAACCAAGCAGTTGCATTTTCAAGCAGATTACTTTTTAAACAAATATACTTGGATTAAATTTCATCTGAAAATTGCATTATTAAATTTTCAGATGCAAAAATTAATATTTTCAATAAAAAAATTGAATTTTCAAACAAAATAGTTTCATTTTCGTCCAAGGAGGTGACGGTTCAAATAAAATAATGAATCTTCTACCAAAAAAATGAATTTTTAACAAAGTATTTCAATTGATTTTCAACCAAACAGTTACATTTTCATCCAGAAAAGATTAAATTTCTACCAAAAAAACGGATTCCCAAAGAGTTGGATTAAAAACAGATAATTTTTCATTCAAAAATTGATTCGTTAAATTTTCCGTTACAAAAATTAATTTTCATTTTAAAAGTATTGAATTTTCAAGAAAATAATTTCATTTTAGACCAAAGAGCTGACGTTTTAAATAAAATAATGAATCTTTTATAAAAAATAAATAAATTTTGAACAACGTATTCCAATTAATTTTCAACCAAATTAATTTTCTACCAAAAAGATTAATTTTTTTTATCTAAAAAGACGAATTATTAACAAAAAATTAAATTTGTAAACAAATAGTTGAAATTCAACTAAAAACAATAAATTAAAAAAAACATTTAAAAAATAGTTAAATTTCCAACAAAAGAGATGGCTTTTCAACTGAAATAATAAATCTTCAATAACAAAAAAATGAATTTCCATCAAAATATTTAAATTTTCAACCAAGCAGTTGCATTTTCAAGCAGATTACTTTTTGAACAAATATACTTAGATTAAATTTCATCTAAAAATTGCATTATTAAATTTTCAGTTACAAAAATTAATATTTTCAATAAAAAAATTGAATTTTCAACAAAATAGTTTCATTTTCGTCCAAGGAGGTGACGTTTCAAATAAAATAATGAATCTTCTACCAAAAGAAATGGATTTTTAACAAAGTATTTCAATGAATTTTCAACCAAACAGTTGCAATTTAAAAAAAAAAAAAAAAAAAAAAAGAATAAATTTCTTCCAAAAAGACGGATTCTCAACAGAATTAATCAATTTTCAAAGAAATATTTGGATTAAGAAAAGGATAATAATTTTTTATCCAAAAATTGAATTGTTAAATTTTCAGTTACAAAAATTAATCTTCATTTAAAAAAAAATGAATTTTCAACAAAATAGTTTCATTTTCGACCAAAGAGCTGACGTTTTAAATAAAAGAATGAATCTTCTACCAAAATAAAAATTAATTTTCAATCAAACAGTTGCTAAAAAGATGAGTTATTAACAAAAAAATGAATTTTTAAACAAATAGTTGAAATTAAACTAAAAACAATAAATATTTAGCAAAAACACATCTGAAAAATACTTAAATTTCCAACAAAAGAGATGGCTTTTCAACTAAAATAATGAATCTTCATCAACAACAAAAAAGGAATTTTTATCAAAATAGTTAAATTTTTAACTTTTTATTATTAAATTTTCCGATGCAAAAATTAATATTTTCAATAAAAAAATTGAATTTTCAACAAAATAGTCTCATTTTTGTCCAAAGAGGTGACGTTTCAAATAAAATAATTAATCTTCTACAAAAAAAAAAAAAAATAATTTTTAACAAAGTATTTCAATTAATTTTCAACCAAGTAGTTGTAATTTAAAAAAAGATTAAACTTCTACCAAAAAAACTGATTCTCAACAGAATTCATCAATTTTCAAAGAAATATTTGGATTAACAAAAAGATAATTTTCCATCGAGCAATTGAATTGTTAAATTTTCAGATACAACATTTTTTTCATTTGAAAAAATTGAATTTTTCAACCAAACAGTTGCATTTCCAATAAAAAAAGATTAAAATTCTACAAAAATAGATCAATTTTCAACAAAATTCTGCACCAAATATCTGAAAGGAGACTATTTAAAAAATAGTTGGATTTTGCTATTGATTTCTATTAATTCAGTTCAAATTGTTTAAAAAATTGTTTAAAAAATAGGAAAAGAGGTGAATAGGGGGAAATTTTTTTTCTAAATCTAGAAGCTTTCATTCTAAATTTAAATAAATTACTGTCAGCTAGTAAATCAGAGCATGTAGTAAACCAACGATCTTGGGTAAACCAAATGACGTAAACTCGAAAAGAAATCTGATCAATCCTAGTTTGGACACATTTTACAACTTGGAAACTGATCTATATGCTCTTAAATTTATGAATAAAAATTGTTTAAATTATATTAAATTTATCGAACCTTCACTGGCAGAGACTTTCCCATAATTATCAGAAATTGCTACCAATCTATGAAAGTCAATTTTGTTATGAATGTGTATTAATAACAGTCATAAATTTGCATCTCCTGTATCGAAAGTCAGTCGGGTTTATTGAGGTAAAGGCTATTCAGAAAAGAGGAAAGTAGAACGATTATGGTTAAGCGAAAGGTTAGCGCTTTTTTTTTAATCGCAGATATTTAAATTTAGACACTTTCAAAGAAAGGAATTTTATGTTTCCTTGTTTCCCAATTTGTCTCAATTTGAAAAAAATTTTAGGAAATAATTAAAATCCGGAAAAGATTTCAAAAAAATGTAGATTTTTGAAGATCTCAAACAAAAGAACTTTTTAAAAGTTTTCAAATATTCAAAAAAATTCTTAGGATTCCTAGGAGAATTTAAAATCGCTTTTCATTTTGAAAAATATATTTTAAGTGAAAATTAAAAAAGATTTCAAAATATTGTAGAAGATTTTGAATCAAAATTTTTCAATTTTGTATGATTACAAAATTTTAGAAAAAATTCGGGTAAGCTTAAGAGATATTTAGAAGCCATGAAAAGATACCAAAAGTAATTCCGAAGTTAGAAAGAATACAAAATATTGAAAACAAAAATATTTGTCAAGATTTCTGACAGAAAATTTAGAAGCTTTTTAAGAATTTTGAAAGGTTTCCATGAAATCAAGAAATTTTTTTTAAGTTTTCTGGAAACATTCTTAATGATTTTTTATTTCGAAAAATTAATTTTAAGAGAATATTTGACAAGATTTCCGAAATTTTTTAAAAAAATTTGGAAGATATTAAGGCCATTTTTTGTTATTTTGAGGAATGTTTGCAAATTTCAGGAATAATTTGAGTCAGCTTGAAAAATATTTAGAAATTTTTAAATTTTGAAGAGAATAAACATATTTTAAAACATTAAAAGATTTCCGAAAATTTATAAAATATAAATATTATTTATTATTTATATATAAAATATAAATAACTATGTAAAATCCTGTAAAATGAAAAAACTTTCTTTCAATTTTTCTATATTTTTTTTTTACTTCAAAAATCTTCAAAAATCTGTTTGAATTGTTATGTTTTACCTAAAATTATAATTTGGTTTAAATTTTGTTCTTTCTTGACTAAAAATTATTTTTTGGATGAAGATTCAACTATTTTGTTGAAAATTCGTCTTTTTGGATGAAAATTCAACTACTTGGTTAAAACTTGAACTCTTTTGTAAAAAATTCATTTTTTTGTTTGTTAAAAATTCATATATTAGGTTGAAAATTTAACATTTTTAGTTAAAATTTTAACTGATCGGTTGAAAATTCATCTTGTTTTTTTAATTTATGTAGTTTGATGAAAATGCATTTTTCGTTGGTTGAAAATTATTTATCTTGGTTAAAAATTCATCTTCTTGGTTGGCAATTAAACTAATTGGTTCAAAGTGGAACTCCATTGTTAAAAATCAAATTTTTTACAGTTTTATCATGTTAGTAGGAAATTCCTCTTTTTGGTTGAAAATTAATTTTGTTGAAAAAATTTATCTTTTCTGGTTTAAAATTAAACAGTTTTGTTGAAAATTCGTATTTTTGTCTTAAAAATTAAACTCTTTTTTTAAAAATTCAAATTTCGTTTCGAGAATTTAAATATTTTGGTAAGAATTTCTTTTTTTTTCAAAATTCATATTTTGGTATTGAAAATTCAACTGAAATTTTTCTTGGTTAAAAATTCAATTATGGTTAAGCGAAAGGTTAGCGCTTTTTTTTTTTAATCGCAGATATTTAAATTTAGACACTTTCAAAGAAAGGAATTTTATGTTTCCTTGTTTCCCAATTTGGCTCAATTTGAAAAAAATTTTAGGAAACAGTTTAGATCCTGAAAAGATTTAAAAAAAAATTTAAACAAAATGTAGATTTTTGAAGATCTCAAACAAAAGAACTTTTTAAAAGTTTTCAAATATTCAAAAAAATTCTTAGGATTCCCAGGAGAATTTAAAATCGCTTTTTATTTTGAAAAATATATTTTAAGAGAAAATTAAAAAAGATTTCAAAATTTTGTAGAAGATTTTGAATCCAAATTTGTCAATTTTGTAAGATTACAAAATTTTAGAAAAAAATCGGGTAAGTTTAAGAGATATTTAGAAGCCATAAAAAGATACCAAAAATAATTTCGAAATTAGAAAGAATACAAAAAATTGTAAACAAAAATATTTTTCAAAATTTCTAACAGAAATTTTAGAAGCTTTTCGAAAATTTTGAAAGGTTTCAAGAAAATAAAGAATTTTGGCAAGATTAAAAATGTTTTTTTATTTTGAAAAGATTCCAAAAATTGTCAAAAAGATTTGAAAGATATGAAGGCAATTTTCTTTTAATTTTCATAAATTTTTGAAAATTTCGGGAATAATTTGATTCAGTTTAAAAAATATTTAGAAAGTTTTGAAGTTTAGAAGAAATTAAAAATATTTTAAAACATTCAAAGGTTCCAGAAAATTTATTAAATATTTTCTAATTTCTTCCAAACTTCTACAAATCTTACATACCTTTTGAACTGAGTCAAATTGCTCCTAAAAACTATGTAAAATCCTGTAAAATAAAAAAAAACTTTATTATAAATTTTCTGCATTTTTTTTGACTTCTGAAATCTTCAAAAATCTTTTTGAATTTTCGCAACGAACCTAGGAAAATTATATTTATTTAATCTTAAATGAAATAAACAAACTTAAAAAAAGAGTTTTTATTCCAAAGTTTTATTTTGTTATAAACATTATTTTTTAATTTAAATTATAATTTGATTGAAATTTTGTTCTTTTTTGAGTGCAAAATCTTTTTTGGTTGAGGATTCAACTATTTTGTTGAAAATTGGTCTTTTTTGAAGAATTTAAATTAAAATATTTTCGAATTGAAATATGAACTATTATATTTTTTATTGAAAAATTCATCCTTTCTGGTTGAAAATTAAACTACCTGGTTAAAAGTTGAACTAATTTGTGAAAAATTCATTTTTTTGATTGTTAAAACATTAACAAATTTAATTAATTGGTTGAAAATGCATGTTTTTTTTTTAAATTTATGTAGTTGGATGAAAATTCATTTTTCGTTGGTTAAAAATTATTTATATTGGTTAAAAATTCATTTTCTTGGTTGGCAATTAAACTAATTGGTTCAAAGTGGAGCTCCTTTTTTAAAAATCAATTTTTTTACAGATTTATCGTGCTAGTAGGAAATTCCTCTTTTTGGTCGAAAATTAATTTTTTTATATGAAAATGTAATTCTTCCATTTTTGGTTAAAATCCATTGTTGAGGATTCATGTACTTTTTTTGAAAATATTTCCTTTTAGTAAAAAATTTCATTATTTGGTTAACATTTGATTAATTTGTTGAAAATTGACCAATTTTGTTGAAAAAATTCATCTTTTTTATTAAAAATTAAACTGCTTTTTTGAAAATTCGTATTTTTCTCTTAAAAATTAGAATCTTTGGTTACAAATTCAAATTTTGTTTTCAGAATTTAAATATCTTGATAGAAAATTAATTTTTTTCAAAATTCATATTTTGGTATTGGAAATTCAACTGAAATCTTTCTTGGTTGAAAATTCAATTTATTATGGTCAAGCGACAGGTTAGAGCTTTTTTTTTAAATCGCAGATATTAAAATTTAGACATCATCAAAGGAAAGAATTTTATTTTTTCTTGTTTCCCAATTTGGTTCAATTTGAAAAAATTCAAGTCAACAATTTAAATCTGGAGAAGATTTCAAACAAAAAAAGCTTTTTGAAAGTTTTGAATGATTTAAAGAAAATCAAAAAAAATCTTAAGATTCCTAGGAAAATTAAAAATCGCTTTTCATTTTGAAAAATATACTTCAAGAGAAAATTGAAAAAGATTTCAAAAGATTCCAAATGATTTACTAAAACTTAAAAAAAATGTAGAAGATTTTGAATCAAAATTTTTCAATTTGTAAGATTACAAAATTTTAGAGAAAATTCGAGTAAGTTCAAGAGATATTTAGAAGCCTTGAAGAGATACCAAAAATAATTTCAAATTCAGAAAGAATACAAAAAATTAAAAATTAAATTTTTTTGAAGATTTCTAACAAAAAATTTAGAAGCTTTTTAAGAATTTTGAAAGGTTTCATGAAAATTTCATATTGAAAAATTAATTCTAAGAAAATATTTGAAAAGACTTCCGCAATTGTACAAACAAAATCTGGAAGGCATTAAGGCAATTTTTTCAAAATTTCAGGAATAATTTGAGTCAATTCAAACAGTATTTAGAAAGTTTTAAAAAGATTAAAAATATTTTAAAACATTCAGAAAAATGAAAAAACTTTCTTATAAATTTTCTATATTTTTTGTTTGACTTCTGAAATTTACAAAAATCATTATGACTTTTCGCGAGAAAGCTAGGAAAATTATATTTATATAATCTTAAGAAGAAATAAACAAACTTAAAAAAAAGTTATTATTCCAAAGTTTTATTTTGTTATAAACATTTTTTTTACCTTAAATCATAATTTGGTTGAAATTTTGTTATTTCTTGAATGATAAATATTTTTTGGTTGAGGATTTAACTATTTTGTTGAAAATTCGTCTTCCTGGATGAATTTAACTGTTTTTGATTTGAAATTTTTTTTTAAGTTTTGGTATTGAAAATTCAACAGAAATATATTTTGGTTGAAAATTCAACTATTTTTTTTAATTACTTTTTTTTCTTAAAAAATTGATCTGTCTTAGTAGAAAATTAATCTTCCTTGAATAAAAATGCAACCGTTCGGTTCAAAATTGATTTTTTTTTAGTTGATAAATTTTAATTGAAAATTCGTGTACTTTTTCGAAAAATATTCTTTTCCAGTTGAAATTTTTATTTAAAAAGTCGTTCTTTTTGGTTGAAAATTCGTCTTTTTTGAATGAAAATTCAACTATTTTGGGAAAAATTAAACTATCTGGTTGAAAATGAACTTTTTGTTAAAAATTCATATTTTCAGATTGAAAATGCAACTGCTTTGTCAAAAATTGTATTTTTTAACTTTAAAAGTCAACAATTTGGTTGAAATTTGTTTTCTTTTTCGACTAAACTATTTTCTAGTATTTGTTGAAAATTCATGTACATTATTGAAAAATTTTCTTTTTTATTATTTGGTTGAAATTTTTATTATTTTGTGGAAAATTTATTTATTTTTTGAAAATTTAATTGTTTCTCGAAAATTTTAATTATTTTGTTAAAAATTTAATTATTTTGTGAAAAATTTAATTATTTTGTGAAAAATGTAATTATTTTGTTCAAAATTCAATTATTTTGTTAAAAATTGAATTATTTTGTGGAAAATTTAATTATTTTGTTGAAAAAATAATCATTTGGTTGAAAATTTATGTATTTTTTTGAAAAAGCGTTATTTGTTGGTTGAAAAACAATATTTTTTGTTGAAAATTTTACTCCTTTGTTGAAAGTTGAATTACTTTGTCAAAAATTCATTTTTTTTGTTTGTCGAAGATTCATCATTTTACTTGAAAACACATTTCTTTTGTCAAACAAAAAAAAAATACTCAGCTCAAAGTTCAATTAAATTGTTAAAAGAATTAATTTTTATTTGAAGACTGATAATATTTTGAGTTGAAATTTCATCTTCCAGATAGAAAATTCTTCTATTCTTGTAGAAAATGAAATTATTTGGTTGAAAATTAAGTTTTTTTTTTTGAAAATTCTTTTTTTCGAGTAAAAAAATCAAACAGTTTCGTGGAAAATTCGATTCGTTCGAAAAAATTTTATTATTTTTTTTTTAAAAATTCAACTTTTTGAAAATTAACCTTTTTGGTTGAGGATTCAACTATTTTGTTGAAAATTCTTCTTTTTTTGATTAATTTGAGCGGTTTTTGATATAAAAAAAACAAAAATATTATATAGTTGAAATACAAATTATTTATTACATTTTTCCTTGCAAACTTATTTTTTTCGGTTGAAAATTCAACTGTTTGGTTAAAAATTAACTTGTTAGTTGAAATTTGGATTTCTCATCTAAAATCTTGAACAATCTTTTTAAAAATCTTTTGAATATTAAATATTTATTCGAAAATTGTATTTTCTATTAAAAATTATTTTTCCCCTCAAATTATAATTTCGTTGAATTTTTTTTTCTTGCTTGACTTAAAAATCTGTTTTGATTGAGAATTCAAATATTTTGTTGGAAATTCGTCTTTTTGGATGAATTCAACTCTCTTTGATTTGAAATAACTTTTTTTTTTTAGTTGAAAGGTCATTTATTATATAACTATTTTTTCATTATTTTAGTTAAAAAATCATCTTTTTTGTTGCAATTTCAACTATTTTGTTGGAAATTTATATTTTTTAATTCATTTTTTTGCAAATTAATCTTTTCTGTTGAAATTTAAACTACTTTAAAAAAAAAATCATTTTTTTGGTTCATCATTTTACTTGAAAATTCACCCGTCTGATCAGAAATTAATTCTTTTTAGTTAAAAATTAAACTATTTGATAAAAACTCATGTATTCAATTAAAAATTAATCTTTTTTTGCTTAAAATTGATCTTCTTGGTTAAACATTCATCTTTTTGATTGTAAACTCAAATATTTCGTTCAAAGTGAAACTTCTTTGTTGAAAATATATTTTTCAAAGATTTTAAAAATTCAGAAAGTTAATTTTTCACCTGAAAATCCAACCATTAAATTTTGGGTTGAAAGTTCCTCTTTTTTATTTAAGAATTCAACTAATTGTAGAAAATTCAGTACTTTATTGAAAAATGTTCTTCTTTGTTTAACAGCTTTATTATTTAGATAAAAATTTAATTATTTCTTTTTAATCTCGTTATTTTGTTGAAAATGTAATTATTTTGTTGAAAATGTAATTATTTTGTTGAAAATATAATTATTTTATTGGAAATTTAATTATTTTGTTGAAAACTCACATATTTTCTCGAAAATTTAATTATTTTGTTAGAAATTCAACTGTTTTGCAGAATTTTTTTTCGTTTTGGAAAGTGAAAAATTTGGTGGAAATTTGTTTTCTTTCTTGACTGAAAAATCTCTGGCTACAAACTCAACTCCTTTGTTAATAATTCATATTTTTCGTTGTAGATTTGGTTGAAAATTTTTGTATTGTTTGAAAATTCGTTGTTTTTTGTTTTGTTGAAAGTTGAACTGCTTTGTCGAAAATTAATTTTCTGTTGTTGAAGATTTATTATTTAATTCGAAAATTTATCTCTTTTGTTGAAAAAATAAATATTTAGTGCAAAGTTGAACTAATTTGTTGAAAATTGATTTTTTTGGTTGGAGATTGATCATTTCAGTTGACAATTCATCTTCTAGGTGGAAAATTCATCTATTATGGCAAAAAATTCAAAAATTTGGTTAAAAATTAACTTTCTCGTTGAAGATTTATATTTTCGGATTCACAATTTTTTTGGTTGAAAATGCAATTAGTTGAAAATTAATACTTTTTGGTTGAGGATTCGACTATTTTCTTGAAGTTTTTTTTATGAATTCAACTTTTCCAAATAAATTTAATTAAATTCAAATAAATTAAACTATTTTAAATATCAATCATGTATTAAATTTTTCGTTGAAAATTCATATTTTTTGGTAAAAAATTAAGTTGTTCGTTGAAATTAAATTTTACGTCTGAAATTTTGAAAAATATTTTTGAATCTTCTCAAAAATATGAGGAAAATTATTTTTGTATAAACCTTGAAAACAAATAAAATGAAATAAAGAATAGTTATTCGAAATTTTTATTTTTTATTAAAAATTATCTTTCTCCTCTAATCGACAAAGAAAAACAAACCGAGAAAAGCACATCCGTCAAATTTGAAATGAGATGATTGACCAGTGAGATTCACTAAGTAGATCCAATTATTTAGATTGCTCAAATTATCAAACTTTTTTTTTGTTAATAACACTTTATCTTAAAAAAAGTGAAAAATGAGCGTGGGTAGTAAAATAACAATCGTACTTTTTAGTCAAAATTTATTTATGTTCTAATCGCTTCCTGAAATGATTCCGAAAAATTTTTCCGAAAAATAACATTTTTATATGAAAATAAATGAGTATTTGAACTGACAGCAACAATTTCTGGAACGAATATTTTAATTAATCAATACTTGAATTTTTTACCAATTAGTTACATTTTCAACCCAAGAAAAAGAATTTTCATCAAAATAATAAACTTTTTTTGACAAAAAAAAACAGAAATGTAATTCTTGATATTTAAAAAAAAATCTGAAGTTTTTACCAAAGGAAATGAATTTTGAAACGAAAAATACAAATTCTCAATTAGCAAAAATAAATTTTCTAACAAAAAGTTGAAATTTCAACTAAAAAAAAAATTAGTAAACAAATTAATTTTCAACAAAAAAAAATTTTCACTAAACTAAACGAATTTTCAACCAGAGAGATGAATTTTCAACTAAAATGATTCAATTTATGACCAAATTCTGAAATTTGTTTACCTAAAAAGATAAATTTTCAGCCAAAAAGTTGAACTTTCAATAAAATAATTAAATTTTTAGCAGAATAGTTGAATTTCAGCCAAGTAGTTGAATTTTCAACCATAGTTGAATTTTCAACAAAAACAATAAATTTTCAACAAAATAGTTAAATTTTTTATTAACAAAGATGAATTTTCAACCACAAATTTAATAGTTGATATTTCAACCAGAAAGGATGGAATCTCGATTAAAAGAGATGAATTTTGAAACGAAAAATACAAATTCTTAACAAACAAAAATAAATTTTCTAAGAAATGGTTGAATTTTCAACTGAAAAAATACAGCAAAAAAAAATTAAATTTTAACAAAAGAGAAAAAAAATTTTTACCAAATCAATTTAATTTTTGATCAATGTGAAGAATTTTCAACTAAATTGGTGAATTTTCCCATTGACGAAATGAATTTTTCATCAAGTAGGGGATTTTTCAGTCAAGAAAGAAAAAATTTCATCTTATTGGTAGAAATTTTATACTAAAATACAAATTTTCTCTAAAACAGTTGAATTTTCTACAAAATATTTCAATTTATAACCAAATTCTTCAATTTTCTACCTGAAAAGATGAATTTTCAATAAAATAATTAAATTTTCCACAAAATAGTTTAATTTTTAACCAGATATTCAAATTTTCAACCAGAGTTGAATTTTAAACAAAATAAATAAATTTTCAATAAAATATTTGAATTTTCAATTAAGATAATTAAATTAGAAAAAAAAATGTAATTGTTGATATTTTAACCAGAAAAGATGAAGTTACTACAAAAAGAGATGAATTTTGGAAACAAAAATACAAATTCTCGAAAAGGAAAATAAATTTTATAACAAATTGTTGAATTTTCAACTAAAAAAGATGCAGTAAAAAAAATTAATTTTCAACAAAAGAGAAAAAGAATTTGCAACAAAATAATTAAATTTTCCACCAAAGTGATGAATTTTCAACTAAATTGTTGAATTTTTCAATTGAAAAAATGAATTTTTTATCAAATATGTAATTTTTCATTCAAGAAAGAAAAAATTTCATCTTAATTGGAGAATTTTTATGCTAAAATACAAATTCTCTGTAAAATGGTTGAATTTTCAACTAAATAATTCGATTTATAACCAAATTCTTGAATTTTTTACCTAAAAAGATGAATTTTTATCCGAAAAATTGAATTTTCAATAAAATAATTAAATTTTCAATAAAATAATTACATTTTCAATAAAATAATTAAATTTTCAACAAAATAGTTGAATTTTTAATTAAGATTGTTAAATTTTCAAAAAAAAAATGTAATTGTTGATATTTCAACCAGAAAAGATGAAGTCACTACCAAAAGAGATGAATTTTGGAAACAAAAATACAAATTCTCAACAAGGAAAATAAATTTTATAACAAATAGTTGAACTCTCAACTGAAAAAATTCAGTAAAAAAAATTAATTTTCAACAAAAGAGAAAACAAATTTTCAACGAAATAATTAAATTTTCAACCAAAGTGATGAATTTTCAACTAAATTGTTGAATTTTCCAATTGTAAAAATGATTTTTTTATCAAATAGGTAATTTTTCATTCAAG
>CAKNXH010062905.1:63557-172618 GCA_932178445.1 Andricus quercusramuli | reverse complement strand
AAGTGAAAGATATCAGAAAAACCCGCCACTTTCTAGCACTTATATAAGAAAAGATAGTTATAAACAATATTAAATTGTTTGGACAACTTTTTTGTTAACTTTATTTGTTAATTATTTTTGCTGAATCTGATTAATTATTAAGTCAAGCCTAATAAAAAAATAAACAAACAGTTGAAAATTTCAGAAAAAAACACAACATTCTACCAATTAGGCAAATAGAATATTATTAACAATGAAAATAAATTGGTTAAACAATTATTTTGTTAACTTGAATTTATTATTACTTTACTTCAAATGAAAATTAAACAAAAAACAAGAAAAAAAAACCGCATCTTTCTAGCATTATTCAAATAGAATATTATTAACAATGAAAATAAATTGGTTAAACAATTATTTTGTTAACTTGAATTCATTATTACTTCACTTCAAATGAAAATTAATCAAAAAGCAAGAACAAAAACCGCATCTTTCTAGCATTATTCAAATATAATATTATTAATAATTATAATAAATTCTTTAAACAATTATTTTATCAACTTAAATTCATTATTACTTCACTCGAAATGAAAATCGGACAGAAATTTCAACAAAAAAACCGCATCTTTCTAGCATTATTCAAACATAATATTATTAATAATCAAAATAAATTGCTTAAACAATTTTTTTGTTAATTCGAATTTATTATTACTTCACTCCAAATGAAAATTGAACAAAAAGCCAGAAATTAAAAAAAAATCGCATCTTTCTAGCATTATTCAATTATAATATTATTAATAAGCATAATAAATTGTTTAAACAATTATTTTGTTAACTTGAATTCTTTATTACTTCACTCCGAATGAAAAGTGGACAAAAAACCAGAAATGTAAAAAAACCGCATCTTTTCAACATTATTCAAATATAATATTATTATTAATTATAATGAATTGTTTAAACAATTATTTTTCTAACTTTAATTTAGTATTACTTCACTACTGATGAAAATTGGACAAAAAGCCAGAAATTTGAAAAAAATCCTCATCTTTCTAGCATTATTCAAATATAATATTATTAATAATTATGATGAATTGTTTAAACAATTACTATTGTTAACATTAATGAAGTATCACTTCCCTCGAATTGAAAATTGGACAACAAATGGAAAATTTGTGAAAAAACCCGCGTCTTTCTGACTCCATTCTGTGAGAAAATTGCTAAAAACAATAATAAATTGTTTAAACAATTCATGAAAATATTTAATTCTCAGTATAAAATAATATGTTATGTATTAGTAACAATTCGCATTAAAAAAACCGCAAAAAAATCATAATTAGCGCCAAAAACTCGCAAAACGCATTTTTTCACTTATGGGGTTTCTTTGGGACCCTATAAAACAGACTTATGGTGTTGGTTTTTGAAAAGTGATATTTTATTCGTATTCTATGGCTAATTGTGAAGAAAAATGTGGTGTTTCAACTCGATTGAGATAATATTGAGGATTCTGGATAAGATTTACAAAAACGTCTTTTTTTCTTATGGGAAATACATGTTAAGCTTCATGGGGCTTGCGCCACCCCTAAATATCATTTTTTTTCAAAACAAAAAAAAATTGATTTATTTTTGGGTGGATTCGAAAAAACTTGGGGGGTGTCCCATAAAAATTCAAAAAAATATGTTTTGGACCACCCTATTGCACACTCCTAACTATGCACGATGAAATTTAGAAGTCCATTTGTATTGTCGGGGAAGATAAGGGGCTAGTCCACATTCAGATAATTTTTTTAGGAGACGGAAAAACTGTATGATTTATTATTTCCGTGCCATTTTTCGTTTGCGTTAACAGAAATGAAAGAAAATAGTATTGTATACAACATATCAGGGTTTCAGAGCAATATTTGCAATATTTCTCTAATTGTGAGCTCTTAATGTTTCCAGGGGGCTATCCCAAGGAATATTCAGCGAACATAACCCTAACCCTCAAGCCACAACTACATTCGTGCTGCATTTAACATACGATTGATACTTTTTCTCATTTTTCTACGCGATAAAACTGACTTGGGGAAATAATTTTTTTTAAACTGCTTCGAAAACTCTTCTTAATAATAACAATAAAAAATGAGAAATCCGCACGCACGTCAAATGTTGACAAACAACTGACTCTTGTATGTTGTTTTTAATGTTAAATAAGCACAACAACGTATTTGTGGTTTCCATAAGCGGAACATGCAAAAACTCATGAATCTCCATAAGACACCGTACAGGGATAGCCCCTTATGTTCCCCGAGTAACCCTTGGGATATCCCCTTTGGGAACTTCGTTATTTTGTTGAAAATAGTAAAATTCAATTCTTTCACTTTCTAAAAAAGGGTACGATACGTAGGACAGATCGGAACATACAAAAAATCAAAAAAGTACATTTTGGAAATTTCGTGGGTTAGCCCCCAAGTTCCCCGATTATTCGTATGGTACCGTCATAACGTGCTCTTGTAACTGAATGTGATAAAATGTCTTACTAGACATGTCTACCTGCGCTTGAGACATTTCACTTTTTATGCCCAAAATGATGATTTTTACTCAAGAATGATTGTTTTTGGACATTATAATTTTCGATTTCTTGTACAATATGAAATAAAAATACTATAAGTTATATGCAATTTATTTATTGTTTTAATTCTTAACTTAAATTCCATAATAGAAGCATTATTATTTCATCTTGGAAATATATTCTAATTCATCAAAATACTTACTATTTCGTGAGGATTTTTTATCTTAGGACATTGTTATTTACACATTTTTTAAATATAATTTTTAATTTACTATTTGGCATCGGTTTTAAACCTTAATTTATTCAGGGATCTGTATATATCTCTTTGATTTGAATAATAGACCTGACTTATCTTATTTTTCATAAAATTATTTCCGTTTGAATAGAAGTTCCACTTCTTATTCGAATTTGAAATAAGTATTTCATCAACAAATTCAAAGGAAAATTAATGGTTTTGTGGATTTTTCAAAAAATTATATATTTTGTTTTAAAGTGAATTTTTCTAAAATATAATTTTACATTATTATTCGTTATCGAAAACTGTAACCACATAAAATACATAATTTATATAACAATTAAAGAAAATAATTTTTTCTCAATTCTGTGAATTTATTCACAATTATTAAATAATTGAGTGAACATATTTACTTTTGAATTTAAGGTATACTCCTCTCTGTTGCAATTTTATTACAATTATGTTTTTAGGACGTGGATATTTTTCAAACTATATATAACAGATTTGAATCGATCAGTTCAAAAACAAGACAACATCAAAATGTTGCAAAATTCAGACCAATTTACATATAAGTCGTACATCTTTAACTAGCTTAACCTATATAAGAAGTTCAATTTCATGTTAAAGCCAAAATGCGTATATATTAAGTGTTAATACCATAGTAATTTATACTGGTTTCATTAGTTATTAAACTAAGAATTCTCCACAAAAATGGCATTTTTTCAACTGATTTTGAAGGCGAGGAAACTCAATAATGCAAGACTCGAATATCATGATGAAAAATTAAAATCAATTGAAATCGCGAAAGGGGATAACAAAGTACATTATACTTTAAGTCAAAAAATACGACACACGAAAATAATGTAAGTTTTTCAATTAAATTTTGTATACCTATTAAAGAACTGATCTAATAGAATATCAGTGGTTACGGACGTTTATAATCAGACAAATTAGCTTTTCTTAAAACTTTTTATTTAGTCCAAGAGAAGATGAAAAAGTTTACCTAAATTCATTTTTCACAAATAAAAAATAAAACGTTACATATTTTATGTCTAAGGCAGAATAAAAAAGAAGCTCAAGGACTTTCTGAAAAAAATTACATCTTGCCCGGAGGATTCGTGGATTCACCAAAAATCAGTGCTTTTAAGAACAGATGGAACATTTGAAAATTATGTTCTAAAAAGCATCTTCGGATTTTTAGGCGGCATTTTCCTCACGTATATATTTTTCATATTTTTTGTCATTCAACTTAATTTCACTCTAACTTCAGCAACAATTTGGTGCTCATTAATCGGAATTGTTTTAACAATTGGCTTGGCATTTTCCAGTCGTGTCAGGTATAAACAGTAATAAAAGTATGTTATTTATAAAAATATAACACTAATTATTTTGTTTCTTATGTTTTATTCAAAGAAATGAAAGGTTTCATTTTTCCTTAGGTGTATCGTATTTTTAGTAATGCCACAATTTTTTTCAAAACGTGGTCGACAGGCTCTTATGGCTTATGCTTTTATCCTTGCAATTACGGGGCCGGGAAAAAATACTTTGCATAATATTGGAGTTCTATCTGAATCTCTGGCCTGCAGCCAAGTAAGTTAACTGCTTAAAAACAAAAACTTTTGATTTTTTTGTAATTAGTACTTAATAATAATTCATGTGGGATTATTTAATTAATTTTTTCAGGAGCAACTGAAAGAAGCAGTTAAAACTATTGTTGATTTGATAAAACAGCCATTTTATGCCCTCAAAGATGCTATAACAAACGTTGTAAAAACCGTGGGAGTAGTCATAAAAAAAATTAAAGTAGCTCTGATAGCAATCAAGAGACTTGTACTCAGTATTTGTAAGTACCAGCATAATATATCTGCCACTGAAGAATATCATATATCATATTGGGTGATTTTGCACCAATACAGAGGAATAAAAGGGAAGTAAATTCATTTAAATAAAATTATTTTTTCACCATATTGAATTCACTATAACACGCTCTAAATTCCTGAGATTTTAAGTCGAAGTGTACTGAATTTTCAATAAAATAGTTCAAATTTTAATCAAAAAAGATTTCTTATCGAAAGAGATTGATTTTAAGCCCAGAGATAAATTTTAAACAAAAAAAAGAAGAGAAAACAAATTCTTACCAGAATAGTTGAATCCTCAACCAAGTAGATTAATTTTCGACCAAAAAAGATGAATTCTAAACAAAATTGTTGAATTTTCAAATGAAAAGTATATATTTTTCAACCAAAAATAGAATCGTCAACATTTCCGTTTAAAAAATTAATCATTTAATAAAAAAACCGTATTTTCAGATAATTGAATTTAACAAAGAAACACGCATTTTTAAGCAAGTAGTCGAATCCTGAAACAAAAGGATGAATTTTCAACAAACAAGATTAATTTTCTAACCAAAAAAACGATTTTTTAACAAAATACATGCATTTTCTACCCAATAGTTGATTTTTCAACTTAAAAAAGATTCATATAAAAAATTAGCTTTAGCAACAAACAGAATTTTAACAAAAAGGTTAAAATTTCAACCAAATAGCTCAATTTTGAAAAAATCATGAATTTTCAAAAGAATTGTCGAATTTTTGAGACAAAATGACGACTAATTAACATAGTAGTTAAATTTTTAAACTAAAAATAAGATTTTTCAACAAAAAAAAGTTAATTCTCTGTCAAAAAATTAGAATTTTATAGGAAAACGTTAATTTTCGAACAATTAGTTTAACTTTCTCCCAAATTATTGAGATTTCGAGCTAAAAAGACGAATTTCCTACAAACCCGGTGAATATTCGATCCGAAAATATGAATTTTCAACTAAAATGATAAATCTTCAACCAAAAAAAAAATAAATGTTTCTGAAAGTAGTTCAACTCTAAGCCAATTACCACATTTCTTAACCAGAAAAGATTATTTATCAACGGAATATGTAATAGTTGATATTTCCACCAAAAAATCTTTTGATTTGAAATAAAAAAAACAGTTGAACACAACCAAGAAAGACGAATTTTCTACCAAATCCATAACAGATTTTCTAGAGAAGATGAATTTTCAATTAAAAATATAAGTTTTCAATCAAAAATGAAATGGATAAGTTTTTAGTTAAGAAAATCATTTTCCAAACAAGCAAACACGAACTTTCAACAAAATAGTTCAGTTGTCAACCTAACAGATGAATTTTCATCTAAAATGATAAATCTTGAAACGAAAGCATGAAATTTCAACCAGACTTCCACATTCAACTGAAAAAGTTATTCTTTAATCAAGAACATCAATTTTATAAAAATGGAATAGTTGAATTTTCAGCAGAAGAGATGAATGTTCAAACAAACAAAAGAATGAATTTTTAACAAAGTGGTTCAACATTTAATTAAATAGTAGAACTTTTGAAAAAAATGACAATTTAACCAAATGATTGCATTTTCAATAAAATAATAACACTTTTAAACAAATAGTTAAATTTTCCAACAAGAAAATTAATTTTCTTTGAAAATAGACGACTTTTATAAAATGTACATAAATCGTTAATAAAACTGTTGACTTTTAAAGAGAAAAATATTAATTATTTACAAAACAGTTGAATTTGGAAATCAAAAGTATGATTTTTTTCAAAATTATTTTCTGTCAAATGTTCTACGAAATTGTTGCGTTTTCAAGCCACAAATATGAATTTTCTGCAAAACAGTTGAATTTTTGACACTAAAATATAATTTTTTCAACCGAAAAAATTATTTTTCAACGATACATGTAATAGCTGATATTTCAAACAAAAGAAAGTTTCATTTAAAAAACATTCAAATACAGCAAGAAAGACGAAATTGCAACAGAATAGTTGAAACCTAAAAAAACAGCTTGAATTACAAACAAAAAATTCCATTGTTAACGAAACGGGATGAATTTTTAACCAAAAAGATTAATTTTCTACCAAAAAAGACGATTTTTCCACAAAATGCATGAAATTTCAACGAAAAAAGATCAATTTTCAGTAAAAAAATTTTTTGTTTTAAAATAGTTTAGGTTTTATCCAAATGAATGAATTTTCAACTAAAATTATTAATCTTCAAAGAAAAGAATAAAATTTCAACAAAAGAGTACAACATTCTACCCAAAAGAAGATTCTTTAATCAAGAAGATTAATTTTCTAAAAATGGAATAGTTCAATATTTAACCAAAGAGATGAATCTTCAACGATAAAGATAAATTTTTAACAAACTAGTTCAACTTTTAACTAAGTAGTAGGATTCCTTACAAAAAACATTATTATCAAATAGGACAGTTGCGACTTCAAAAAATTAATAAAATTTTAAACCACGAAGTTAAATTTTTAACCCAAAAGATGAACCTTTCACGAAGAAAATCATTTGTTTACCTAAGTAGACGAATTTTATGGGATATATATGAATTCTTAACAAAACTTTTGACTTTTGAAGGGAAAAAGATTAATTATTTAAGAAATAGTTGAATTTTGAAACCAAGTGTAAGATTTTTGAACAAAGAAATTAATTTTTTGCGAAGTAGTTAAATTTTGATAAAAATAATTTGATTTTTAATCAAATATTAGAATTTTTTACCAAAAATATGAAGTTTCAACTAAAATGATGAATCTTAAAAAAAGGTTCAAAGTACTTTAACTTTAAGGCAAGTAGTCGATATTTTGATATTAATAGCTGATATTTAAAAAAAAAACTACTTTCATTTGAAATAAAAAACAGTTCAATATAACCAAGAAAGATTAATTTTTAACAGAAAAGTTTAATCCTAGAACTAGAGCAGTTCCATGTCAAATCATCTGAAGAATTTTAGTTATTTTTAGTAATTTAAATGAAAATTTTTGTATCCGTTCTCTCAGGTGTTGAAGGAATAACTCTAAAATAATTTTTAAAACATTAAAAAAGCTCAGGAGATGTTCAAAATTTAAAATGTAGGTCCTTTCTTTGGAACGTTTATAACTTTAGTGATTTTAATGATGTCAAGGTGTATCTTTTGAAAATTATTTTTAATGACGCGCAGTTTTGAAAATAATATTTATTAGAAACAAGTTTTTGAAACCCTTTGGATTTTTCAAAAACAAAGTTTTAAACTGAATTCCTGAAAAAATCCACTTTTTATTTCCCTTGCTTTTTTTTATAGATATCTAATAATGTCATCGAGAAGCCCTGTAAATATCAAAATGGGATCTCAATTAGTTTTTGAGAAATAATTCAGAGCGTACGCCGAAATCATGCAATCATGCTTCAAAGATTTTTTTAAATTTTCCAATAATTATTGAAGGGTTTTTCTTACAACACCTAAGAGAACGGATACTAAAATTCTCATTAAAATTACTAATAATAGATGAAATTTTTTAGATGATTTGACATAGAATAGCTCACTAGAAAAGATACATTTTGAGTTTAGAAAAATATTTTTCGACAAAAAAAATTTCTCAACCAAATAGTTAAAGTTTTAATGAAATAGATGAATATTCCACTAAAATTATGAATCTTCAAAAGAAAGAATGAAATTTCAACACAAGAGTTCAACATTCAGCCAATGAGATGATTTTAGAATCAAGTAGATTAATTTTCAACCCAAGAGATGAATCTTCAATCTTCAATCTTCAATCTTATAAAAATAATTTTGAATAAACTAGTTGAACGTTCAGTCAATAGAATTTTTGACAACAAAAAGTTCTATTAAACTAAGTTACAACTAAGTTGTAGACTTTCGAACGAAAAACAATTTCATTTTTTTTAAAGTTCTATTCGTTTGTTTCACTTTTATGCGGAACAACAAGAAAAGGGAGAAAAAGGGTAATTTTCTTGAAAACAGGGGGAAGAAGAATTATTCAAATAAATATGAAAAGCAGGAACGTAGGGGAAAGAGTGTGAAAATGTGTATTATGAAAGTGTTTTTAAAACTTATTAAGTTACATTCATATATTGAAAATTTGCAAACTTTGTTATTTAATTTCGTAACGTTACTCTTCCCCCCCCCCTCTCCCCAATAGACAGCCTCTAACTCATTTGAATGATATAGATTTTATATCTTACTATTAAAAATGCAAAACCGATTAATTAAAAGAAATTTATGAATTTTTTCAGCACGTGTGATCGAGTCAGCCCATGAATGGTTGGCAAGTGTTGTAGATATGTGTAACAAGGAATTAGGCACACCTTTTGACAGGTGTGAAAATGTATTCGAAGAAGCGGTATCCGATTGTAAAGAAAAATTAGGACCTTTGTTCGGAGGAGTTTGTAGCATATCATATGTCGTTGGATCTGTATGCTACATTGTAAAACCTATGGATTTTATTTGCGTACTTGTATCATATGTTGCTGACACGATTGTTAGTGTTGTACAAAAAAGTAAGAATCGTTTTAAATTAACCTTCTCTTTATTTTATATCAAAGTCAAATGGTCCATTAATTTCAGTATTTCTTGCATGGACATAGAAATAATCAAATTCTCGAAGCATATGAAGGCGATATTTTACGTCAAAGTGAAATTTTCTCATTCATTTCACTTTGAGACTAATCATAGTCGCAGCATATCAGATGTCTCTAAAGGAATCGGAAAGGAAATAAGATTAAGGACTGGAAAATTCCTCAAGCTTTTCGATTTGATGAATTTTGCTACCAGCTTCTTTATTCTCATCTTATTTCTCAGGTTCATGCTTCACAGCAATTTCTGTTTTAGTATAGAATTTTCTTTTCAACAAACTTTTCATCAAAATTTTCATAATATTTTTCTAATTTCAGAGTGATAAATTATAGACGTAAGTGGTTAACGAATCCCCGATTTGACAATCGGTATTTGACAGATTATTTACGTGAGATCGATTTGAGAAGAGCTCGATTAGATAAAGAAACTGTGCTGCCGTTAAATCCAAGGGAGAGAAATAAATATATCCCTCTAAGTTCAATTTCTCTTATCAAAGTTGAACAGATTCAACTTGTAAAATCTGCCGTTTTTCTGTTCTCAACTTCGTGTAAGCTGGTGTTTTACATGGCTGTTGATTATAGTCTGTATTGGATTCTTAGCATGATTAGGTACGTCTTCTTAATTTGAATATTTGAATTAAATAAGTTAAAACCCGAGAAAATTCGTCTTATATACTATATAGTACAGAAGCTTCGCCATTAGCAATCTTCCGATTGAGTCCTCCGCCCCTCTATCCATGGCTCATACATCCTCGACTCTTAATCATTCATTTATAAAATTTTCCTCACCCATATCTGCCCCTCATCACTTTTATCCCTCCACCACACAAAAGCTCCATCCCTTTAACCTCTTCTCTTATCGCTTCTCTACCCTCTTTCTATTACTCTTTTCCTTGCTTCTATCATCATCACACTCTGTTCCTAAATCACCCATTCCCTCCTATTTATCCCTCCTCTTCAATTCCTCATCCCTCCCATCCTATTGCTTCTCCGTCCTCAAACCCTTCTCCTATATTCCGTCATCCTTGCCCTTCTTCCGATCTACATCCCCAATCAATCGCTTGCTTCCCATATATCATCTCATCGTAAGCCTCTTTCTTTTGCACATCTATCGTCTCGCCACTCCTTTCCTACATTCTCCTCTCCGACAACACTATCCTCAAATCGCTCTATTCCTAATCACCTCTTACCGTCTCAACCCTAACTCCTTACTCAAAGATCCCTAATCCTTTCCCTATTTGTTCTGTCCACCCTTTCTCTTATCCTTATACCTTCCTAACCCTCTTCATCTTAAGTATGTTTAGCACTTTGTGATTCTATCTGCTACACCTCACCTCCTCTTAGTCCTCCACCTTCCTATCCTTAATCCTTCTTCTATATGCTTTCCGCCGGTTTCTGCATATATGGGGAATTATTTCTCGAGTGTGCCCTAGGAAGGTCCAAAAAAATGACATGCGAATAGAAGGCCTGCCATTCCCTACTCCTCTTTACACCATTTTCTGAGGTTCCCAGGAAAAAAATCCCACCAAGTTTTAGCTTAATCGGTTTACATTAGGGAGTGTCGCAAAGACACGGAAAATCTCATAAGATTAAAATGGGAAAATGTTTGTTTTCGGAAATATGAGATTCGCATTTCTGGGTTTAGACTTAGCTTGCAGGAGATTTATCAGAATCAGTTGAGAAGTCTCCAATGAATAATTTCCACTAATTTGTTTTTTTGACGCTCCCACTCACTCCCCTAATTGAGCCCTAACATTTCCCCGAAAAACTAACTGATTTTTAAATGTTTAAACAATTTTTATTTAAAGGACGACTGATCTTTTTTTTTAATAATTTACTAATTGTTTAGATTATTAATCATTATTTCTTTGTAACTTTTTCTCAAAGAGAGGTAGAAAACTCTAGTTTTTTTCTAATTTGGTTAACTTTGTTGATTATTATTAAATATCGACGTCACTCATATATTACTGTCCTATTATGTACGTAAAAAATTCGTATCAAATTCGCATTTGTTTAAATAATTATTTTTTCATACAAAAAATTGTTTTCTGAAATAAATCCTTTACATTTCTCTTCTTCTGTAAATGCAGTAATTTAACATTGATAAGGGCAACTTTTTCTATAGGAAACATTTCTCAATTATTTAAGCAAATTATTAAAATTTTTTTGTACATTTTTATGGAAATAAGATAAAACACACTGATTATTTTATAAATTTGGTCAAGTATGTCGCTTATCGTTAAATATTAAAATGCTATGCAAATTTTTGAAATAAATAATACTTGTTTAAACTTTTTTATATTTATCATGAAAAATTGAAAAAAAATTGATAGCGAAAAAGCTTACTTTGAGCTTCCACTTAACCAATAATCACCAGTCTGATGGAGTGATTTGAAGAAAAAAATTTAAGAAATAAATCCAGAGCGACAAAATTTAACGTATTTGTAATTTCTTTGAAAAATGGATATTAGTCTTCCTATCAATTACTATTATAATTGTCCGATTAAGCGTAAAAAAGTACCTTTCCATGTATGGGTACAATAAAATTATTTAAGCAAATAGAAATTGTTTACACCAATAAAAATTATTATATTAAAATTGCTCAAAAAAATTTCAAATTACAAACGAAAATAAATCATGGCCACGAAGGGGAGAACAAAGCCCATAGGCTTTGTTCGCTACCCTGAAATTTTGTTCTTTTCGGCGAAAAAATAATATCCTAATTTTTCTTCCCCTCAAAACAAAATTTTGAAAGGTTCTGCTATGTCGATTTAGGTCTGGAAATTAATTTACTCATATCTTAGATTTTTTTGTAGAATAATATTTCGAATAATATGCATAATGTTTAATCTACAAAAGAAAAAGAACATTTCCAATGATGAATATATTAAAAAAATGTATACTTCGTGAGAAAAAATCTTGAATTCCCGGAAAGAAAAATAATACACATTTGTCACAATTTGAAGATTCCTTCAGCACTTCAAAATTAATTTTTCACTCAAATTTACTTCAACAATATGTATGCAAGATAATTAATATCGAAATTAGAAGAATCAATAATTTTCAAAAAGTCACACCAGAAACAAGAATGATTCACGTTCTTACGTCTTTTTCATCTAAATAATTTATAAGAAAAAAATTACTATAGGAGTCTTTAAGCTATAATGAATGTGTACTTTTGTCTACTTAGAAACTCAAGATTCTTTTTATCACAGGGTATACATTTTTTTCAATTTATTCATATATTAAGGAAAATATCCTCTTTGTATTGTTGTAGATAAATTCTTATACGTACATTATTCTGCAAAAAGGAATATTTAATGATCATTTCAAACTATTGAATTGTAAAGAAATTGTTCATTGTCATGATTCAAGACAAAATAATCTTCAAACAAACTATTGTCATTTTCTAAAATTTCGAGCATGTTTTTCAATGAGTGTTAATAAACTGATAGGGATATTGGACTTAGTCAACCTTCAATGTGTACTTCTAAAATAATGAAAACTGAAAATATTAAAGAAAATATTAAGAAAAATTCTTCAAAAATAAAATAAAAATTGAAACATTATTTTTTAATCAAAAGAAACAAAATTTGGAAGAAGCTCGTCAAAAATTGAAACATGTAAAATTCTAATAGGCACCTTAGTCTATACAGATCGCCCTGGTTGAAATAAATAATAATATATTTTATAAGAATTTTAGATGCTTAAACATATTTTCAATACATTTTAATATTATTCATTTCGTTTCAATTTTGATGGTGCATTTCAAAGTACACTGAAATAATTTTTCTGATCTAGACACCATGGAAGGGTCAAAACGAAGGTACAACGACCTAATTCTGTAGGAATTCACGTGTCCGGAAATGGATTTTTAGCTGAGCTGTACAGAAGTATCGTAAGAGCTTTCTCTCCTTCTTCTTCAGAGCAAGAGATAGACACGATTCCATGTCTTCCGGACCCAATTCCCCCGGATCTAGATAGATACACGCAAATTACAATGCTCATTGTCCTGTGCTGGATAATGGCTGTCTTTGAACCTTACGGTTTACGACTAAGGCACATCGTTATGGGCTCCTACCACCCGGAAAGAGCAAAAGAACGAGCTGTTTGGCTTTACAATCATATTTTAAGGTGCTCATTATTTTTATTTATTTCAAATTTACTAAAAAAATTTGATTTCATAAATTGTATGATCACGTAACTTCTTACTTGAACCAATATAAGACATGTCACGCTTGTGACTTTATTACAAGTCTGACATGTCATACTTGTAACATTATTATAAGTCTGAGATGTAACATTTGTGACTTCCTACAAGCGTGACTCCCGTCACACTTAAGACTTATCACAAGCCCGACATGTCACACTTTTGACTTCATAACAAGTCTAACATGTCATACTTGTAACATTATTACAAGTCTGACATGTCACACTTTTGACTTCATCACAAGTGTGACATGTCATACTTTGTAACATTATCACAAGTCTGAGATGTAACAATTGTGATTTCCTACAAGCCTGACCCCTGCCACACTTAAGTTTAATCAAAAGCCTGACATTTAACATTTCTGACTTTATTACAAGTTTGACGTGTTACACTTGAGACTTATCACAAGTCTGACACGTCACATTTGGTATCTTGGAAACTAAGGCTCATTTGATTGAAAGAGAAAATACGCAACGAATCGATTTTGATGTACAAGATTTGATGCACAAGAGCATGTATGGATGAGATTTTTTTAATTTTTATAATTTCTATTATATCAGATCGAATATATCAGATATCAAATCGAATTGTTATAAACAAATTATATGAACAAAATGTCAACATATTGGAAATTTTGCTTGCAAAGAATATTTGTGAGTTGAAATTGCTTGATTTTATGAACAGGACCACGTTCGATCATGAAAATTTGTTGTATGGTTTAATTTGTTCATTTAATAAATAAATTATGCAAACAAATGTATGGTTCAGGTGTTTATTGGCAGAAAGTAATCGTTTTTCTTTCGTTGTACCTTTAAATTATATGAGTAGCAATAATTAGGAATTAAGATTCGTCATTCGATATTATTTATTCATTTTATAAACAAATTTCATAAACAAATGCATAGTTTGGTCATTTATAGACAGAAAGTAATAGTTTTGTTTCTATAATCGTCTTGAAATTACATAAGTGGTGATGTTTAGTGACAAAGAATTTTCAATCGATATTATTTGTTTTTGTTATGCACAAATTTCATTAAAAAATGCCTAGTTTGGTCATTTATAGACAGAAAGTAATAGTTTTTCTTTCTAATCGTCCTCAAATTACATAAGTGGTGATGTTCAGTGACGAAGACTTCTTAATCCATATCATCTGCTTATATTATAAACAAATTTTAGAAACAAATGCATAGTTTGACCATTTATAGATAGAAAGTAATCGTTTTTCTTTGTAATCGTTTTCAAAGTGCCTTCAAAGTGGAGCAAGAATGAATTTGAAATGGATCCTGAAATTATTGAATTGATTGACAAGTACAACTTGGAAGCTAATTCTTCTAGAACATCACAAAGAATTTTCAGAGATGTCATTTGAAGGCAATAATAAAAAAAGGAACACTTTCTATCTATAAATTGTCATACTGTGCATTTGTATATAAAATTTGTTCATAACAAAAACACATAATATCGATTGACAATCTTTCGTCACTAAATATTACCACTTATGTAATGTAAAGACGACTAGAAAGATAAACTATCACTTTCTATCTATGGATGGTCAAACTACGCATTTGTTTATGAAATTTGTTAATAAAATACACGAATAATAACGATTGACAATTCTTTGTCACTAAAGATCACCACCGATGTAATTTGAAAACGATTGAAAAAATAATAATTTCTGTCTATAAGTGACCAAACTATTAACAGTTGGTTATTATAATTTGTTTGTAACAATTAGGATTGATATCCTCTTGATTATTTATATTCTTTGGATACTTTGACACTTATTTCCGCCAAAAATGAGATTAAGTTATTTATTTGAAGATACAATATAACAATTAAAAAATGTCTCATTTTCGGTATTTGTTTATATATGAAAAGTAGAAAATGAGAAAAATTGAAAAATCCAATCTATAGACGGTCTTGTGCAACTAACGCTGATCATTTCTGAAAAAGAAAAAAAATTGAAAATCGGTTAAGAATTTTAGGCTGTAGGTGATTTTGAATATTAAATTCCCGATTCAGCCCACTGTGCGTTGTATGTCTAATTTTTGAAAATCGACATATGCTTTTATTATAATGATTGTGATTTTCCGTATGTATGACTTGCCTTCATGTAATCATAGGCGGCAGATCTTCATTTTCCGATCTATGGAAAAATCTTCAATTGAAGATCGTTTTCGTTTCTGAAAAATCAATTCAAAAAAAGGCCGCTGATTTGTACAAATTTTGACCATAGCATTCCATACCTCGAAACATCCGGCCCATGGAATTCTTCATACCGTCCATTTAATAACCGCCGCCCATAATGAGTCGGAAAACAATTATAAACAGAATTTTCGAGGGTCGAAAGACAACAAAAATTTTGATTTTATAAATACAACCAAATTTAGATGAAACTGACCGTGAAATTGCGGTACCGAGCCTTTTAGTTATATTTTCTCATTGAAACCAAATGAAGTCCCTTTTCTGGATAAAAACCGATCAACAGAACAATTCTTAAAGGATTCTGATAATTTTTTGCTAGAAATTAACTGAACATCTTCCAGGTATGTATAACGATTGACTGCAGATAGTTTACTTTTTACACAAAAATTTGTAATTTAACAACAAAGTTTTAGCTTTTTTTCTCGAACTTTTCAGTGATAACATTTCTTTCAAGACTTTCAAGTCCATCAAAACAGGTCACAAATCAATCTGATAACTAACAAAAAATTATTCTCAGTGTGTAAGAGTTATGAAAACAAGTGTTCATAATGTTATAAAAAAACTAGTCAACCAGAGTAATTTTTCCGTGGTTCGCAATAGTGAGTTATTTCAAATCTATAGCTTTTGTATCATAAGATAGGATATATATTATTGTTAGCTCAAAATTATTCAAGAGCAGCTGCTGTTCACCAATTATTTAACCAATTTTCATTAAAAAATTCACATTTTTACCATTTTTGAATGAATGAGCTTCATTCTATTATGTGAAATCGACCCGGAATGTTTTACTAAAGACTTTTGGCTGTCATATTTCCATAGTGTGAAAAACTGTTAATGACATAAACAATTTTTGTGAACGAATGCACATTTTTACCATTTTCAGATAAATAGGCTGCTTCATTGCAAAGTCAACCCAATATGTCTTGCCAAAAAATCTTTGCTGCCATATTTTTATAATGAAGAAAACTGTTAATTATATATACCATTTTTATAAACAAATACACAGCTTTGCTATTTTTTATGCTTCCTTTCAATGTGGAATGAACTCTGAATGTTCTGCCAAAAAAACTCCTCGCTGTCGTATTTTTCATAGTGATAATAACATTTAGTAATATAAACCATTTTTATACACAATTTCATATTTAGACTATTTTTTGATGAATAGGCTTGATTTTTTTGCGGAGTCAACTTGGAATGTCTTGCTAAAGACTCCTTGCTATTATAGATTTAATAGGCATAAAAATGGTTGATTATATAAATCATTTGATAAATGAATAAACATTTTTACTTTTCCATGATGAATCGGCTTCATTCTTTTTTCCGAAATCAACCCGAAATTTGTTTCCAAATAGATTCTTTGCTATCGTATTTCTCATAGTGACAAAAACTAATAATTATAATGACAATTTTTAAAAGCAAACCTCCCTAAGCAGTTACAGAAAACCAGAATCTAGAAAGACAAAACCGCTGTCGAAAATGGCTGAAGGTGTGACAGTCGCCAAGAAGTGAGCATTCGATTATAAAAATTGTTTATGTATTTGGACATTCTTTCAAATTTAAGAAATAGAAAAACAGGCAGTCTTGGGTAAAACATTTCGAGTTAATTTCGCCAAACAATTATTATTATTATTATTATTATACCATTAAGCCTTTTCCCTTCCGGGGTAGGCGTGACTTGTTCGGTTGGAAGGTAGTGAAATAGGTATATAGGTATGAGGTTGATCGGTATATGGGTATAGGGTGGATGGGTATGTAGGTGTTATGTATAGATGTTTTAGATTGATCTGGAGTTCTCGTGTTATTTATATAAATGACACGTTCACTCAGCAACACTGCTCCGACCCAGGTTGCTGATCAATCTCTCTAGCGATCACCCCGAATGAGGAGCCTCACAAAATTATTATGTATGGTTCCCCACTCGGCCCATTAGTATCCAAGGTCTTTGTTTCAGGCATCATTCACTCTATTGTCACTTTGTTTATAAACTATTTCTCGCCACATATTTCTGTCCTGGCATACTACTCTAGCTTCATTCACGTCCATGCATTTTTTCATGCAGGCTCTTGTATTTCTATGGCTTCTTATGTCTCTTCGTATTAGTGTCTCATTCACAGATTCTAACCATTCTTTCGGCGGTCTACCTCTGGGCATTTTGCCATTTACTTTACCTTTATACACTTGCTTGGTCAGTCGTTCATCTTTCATTCTTTCAAGATGTCCGAACCACCTTAGCTGATTTCTTTCCCATATGTCAACTAGTGTCTCCCCTGTACCACATTCTTCGAGGATTGTCTCGTTTCGTACTTTGTCCATCAATGTTTTCCCGCATATTATGCGCAGAGGTCTCGCTACCGTATAGTACAGTCGGTACAAAAATAGAGTTATGTATGGCCATTTTAGCTTTTTTTGATATGTTTTTATTTGTGAGGATGGACCTTGCTCTACCGATAACCTGCTTACCCTTATTTATGCGCCTATCTAATTCCCCATCTATTTTTCCGTCGTTAGTGAATAGACTACCTAGATATACGTACTTGTCAACTTGTTCTAATTTCTCATCATTTAGGACTATGTTGCATATTGTTTTCTCACTCTTTCCCTCAAACACCATGACTTTCGTTTTAGTCACGTTAATTTTGAGGTCCATGTTCTTCATGCTTGTATTAAGTTTATTCAACATTCTTTGCAAGTCTTCGACTGATTCTGCCATAACAATCTTGTCATCCGCGAAAGCCAACCCACGTACCTTGACGGTTTCGAGATCTACACCTTTTTCGTCGAAGAGGGCAGTTCTAAGACACTTATCCATGAATATGATAAATAGCCACGAGGACATAACGCATCCTTGTTTCACGCCTTGCATAATATCGAACCATTCACTCTTTTTCCCATTTACCCTTACACTCGCTTTACTACCTGTATATATTGTTTTTATTGCTTGTAGGAGCCCTCCATTCACTCCATACTCTTTAAGGACTTCCCAAAGTTTACTTCTATTTACCGTGTCGAATGCTTTTTCTAGATCGATAAATGCACAGAAGACTTTCTTTCCTACTCTCAAACTTTTTTCTGCGACCTGTCTTAGGCTAAATATCTGATCCGTACATGATCTTCCTGGCATAAATCCACTTTGGACTTCCCATATTTTCTCTTCTGTAATTTCCATTACCCTACGGATAAGTATTTTTGAGTATATTTTACTTACGGTACTTAGTAGGCTGATACCTCTGTAATTACTGCAGTTGCTTTTATCTCCTTTTCTTTTGTATATTGGTACGATAATCGCTTTTCTCCAATCGTCTGGGACTTCTCCCGTTTCGATACATAAATTTATTAATTCGCACAACCTGTGAGGTATGTACTCGCCACCGTATTTAAGCATTTCAGCGCTTATATTGTCTATACCCGCAGCCTTACCGTTTTTCAAGTTCTTAATTATATCTCTGACCTCAGTGACACAGACTTTTTCAATTGGGTTTTCTAATGCATTATCTTCTATGTCGCACTTTTGTTGTCCGATATTTTCACCTCCCAATAGTTCTTTGAAAGACTCTTTCAAAGCGTCTACTATTCCGTCTATATCATATGGCATTTCGCCTTTGCTGTTTCTCATGCTAGCAAACTCTGTACTTTTACTTTCCTTCAACTGTTTATGTAATAGTTTCATAATTCCTTCAAAGCAGTTTATTATTTTATTCTCTTCTTCTGTTCTGATTTTCTCTTTACTCTCTTTGACGAGTCGTTTAACTTTCCTATTTTTGTGTCTGTAATCATTTTTAAGTCTAGTTCTCTCCTCATTCTCTCTCCTTCTTTCTTTTCTTTTTGGGCTGCCGCAATTTCATCGTTCCACCACGCATCGCCAGACTTTCTTCCTACAACCGCTGTACCACATACTTCGGTCGCAGTTTTGACAATGACATCCCGTAATAAAGTCCACGCGCCCTCTATATCTTCATTGCTTATAAGCGCTTCCCACTTTGCCCTATCTATGCTTTCAGTTAACCTCTTTTGAAACTCTGTTTGCACTTCCTGTCTCTGTAAATTTTCAATTTTTATTGGTGTTTGTTTCGTTTTCTTTGTTTTCTTTGTTCTCCATCCCCGCCCTAAGTTTATTTTGCAGACTAAAAGGTAATGATCAGAATTGCATTCGGAACCCCTCATGACTCTTGTATCTTTAACTAGTTCTCTTAATCTTTCATCCGCAATAACAAAGTCAATTATGCTGTGGCTATTTCCTTTACGCCAGGTGTACATGTGGATCATTTTATGTCTAAACCAAGTATTTGTAATAAATAGGCCCTTTTCTAAGCATAAACTAACTAGCTTTTCCCCGTTATAATTTTTTCTCGTTGGATCTCCAAAATTACCTAGCACTCTTTCTGTATCTGTATCCTGACGTTGGACACCGACCCATCCGTTCATATCTCCTAGCAGAATTATTCTTTCACCTTGATCGCAAATACTTATTGTATCATTTAGAGTGTCCCAGAAGGCGTCCTTAACTTCCCTCGAATCGCTATCAACTGGTGCGTAGCACGCTATGATAAATAATCTTCTGATTCCTACCTTCATTCTAGCCCACAGCAATCTGGGTGATACAAAATTATGCTCTATGAGATGATGACTTGCTTTTTCATTCATAATTAAACTGACCCCTTGACTACGATGCGATTCGCTATCTACTCTTGACCATATTTCACAACCGCCTTTCAACACCCCATTTCCTATTTTTCTAAATTCGCAACCCTTTTTATTTGTCTCAGGTATACAAAGAATATCTAGTTTTCTTACGTGCATAGTTTCTCGTAGTTCTCTTATTTTAAGATCATTCACTCCTCTAGCATTCCAAACACCCAGTCTCCATTCATCGCCCGAAACAAGACCTTTACATTTACCGTGTGCATGCCTTTGGTCAATCCGAGTTTCAGTTACTTCCGAGGCTACTTTATTCTTTGTATTATTCATGTTTAGATTGTACTCCCAACTATCACCTGTATGCGCGAGATTTGTTTTGCGAGTCGAAATCATGTCCGAATTAAGCAGTGATTTGTCTTATGGTGGAGTCAAGCTGTAACGTCAGTCCCACCAAAACTTCTGTTACTGGGGGGCGAGGACATGAGAAAGGAAACCGAGAGTCTCAATAGGTGGGTGATTTATGCTGAGAAGGTCACCGGCCTTAAGCAGCGTTTTATTAGATAGGAGTTGATATGCTCCCATTTGTCGATTGCCGGCCGACCTCTAAAACACGAGCCAATAACTCTTTTTTTTTTTTTTTTTAAATTAAAAGTTTCACTTTAGTTACGCGGTTATAAAATCTTTCATTGAATAAATCTGCACACATAAAAAGAGTTCATAGAAAAATAATGAAAATTTTAAAACTTCTTTTAAAATCTTTTGAAAATTTTTTCTTTAAAAAATTCTTTCCCTATTTTTAAATAAACGACTGACTTCTGAGAGTACGAGAGTTCTTTAAATCCGACAAGGAGAACTTGACGTATTTGAAGATACCGGCCGCACAACTTCTGCATAAATAGACTTTGAGTTTTCGGAAATAAACGAAATTTTAGCAAAAATTACTATAATTTGGTATATAATAGAAAACTCAAAGTCTATTTATGAAAAAGTTGTGAGGAAGTACATTTATTTATAAGAATTGTTTACATAATTGACAGTTTATATTATAATGAAAAATATGACGGCAAAAAGTCTTCATAAAGTCTTCATTCTGCAAAAAAGAAGCCTAGTCATAAAAAAATCAAAATGTGTGTTTGTTCATAAAAATTGTTTATATAATTAACCGTTTTTTTTCACCATGTAACTTGTGGCAGTGATAAGTCTTTGACTAAACATTTCAAGTTAATTCCGCAAGAACATAAAACCTATTCATTAAAACATGTTTCGAATGTGGATTTGTTTTTGAAAATTCATTAAATAATTAATAAATAACAGCTTTTATCAACTTATTCTGAGTACAAAATAACATCCTCCATATTTCATATCATATCTGTGCATTTAAAATAGCTCATCATTGCGAATCACGAAAAAATGTTTTTCGTTCATCAGTTTGTTTATAATACTACGAACAATTTTTTTCTTACTGTCACTCACAAAAACTTGTTACTGGTTAGTTATTTGATTGATTTATGAAAATTTTTAATAAGATTTAATGTCTGAAAAGAAATGTGAACCTGAACTACAGTTTCAGGTGGGTTCGGAACCACCAATGTTCAAAATTTGTTATTAAATAAAAAATTTTGATTTAGTCGAAGTGAAATATCTGCATTTCTTCATTATACCTGGAATATTTACGGTCATTCGAAAAACCTCATTAAACTCGATTAAGAAATGTACTATCGGTGGATTTTGGTAAAAAAAAGGTACTTTTTCCCCTCTGTGACGGTGGTTCGTCATTTTCTGGCATATGGAAAAATCTCAAACTGACTATAGAATTCATTAGAATCTACAACCAAATTTTAAATATTTTTTTGATTTATATTTTAATAATACTCCTAACCAAATCATATTTTATTTAATATATCTGATTGTATCAGATCAAGAGGAAATTTCCTGAAATTTGCAAGACGACAATTGCGCAGAAAATTTGGAATGGCTGGCAGTGAAAATACTGAAAAGGTGACATGTAGAGAACGTTTAACGGCGATCTGTCCCATTTTAAGTAGACTATTTCCCTTGAAGCAAAATGCATGTCTTTTATGTGGTGCCATTGAAAGGGAAGGACAACTTCCTCATGTTAAATGTTCTACGCCCAGTTGCAAAGGCTTATTTTGTGTGCAATGTTTCGCAGATTTGCAGAATCTTTGTACAGTTTGTAAAACACCCATAGACTATGGAGACTTATCTGACATCAGCGAAGAAAAGTAAAAAAAATTAAATCAAAACGAATTCCGTTTAGATTACGTTTCTTCATCTAAAATGGAGTAAGATAATGTGAAATTTTTTAGAGATTCTTCAGAAGAAGAAATGTTGAAAATTCAGAAAAAGAAAGAAGATGTTGAAAAAGCAACAGATGTCACTGGAGAAGTGGATAAGGTAGAAGGAATTCAAATTACAGAAGATCTTGAAGAATTTGCTTCTTCCACTGAATACAGTTACTGTAAGAAAATTTTTTTCTTTGAGACACAATGAATAAAGAAATCATTGTTGAATTCATTACTTCAAAAAAGATCAATTACGCGGAAAAGGAAGTAGCATTTAATAAAGAAAATATTTGTCTGAATACGGACGATACAACATTTTTTCGATCCAAGAAAATTTCTCTTTTTCTCAAGAGAATGTATACTATTTTGTTCCCAAATTCGTCGTTTTTTTAGTCAAAAATTTATTTTCTTAATTTAAAATTCAACTAATCAATTTTTGCTGAAAACTGTTCAATTTTAGATGGAAATTCAACTACTAAATTTTTCATTCATGTTTGAAAATTGAAATACTTGGTTGAATGTTGAACAACATTGTAAAAAAAAAATGTCATTGATTAAAGATTCAACCATTTTCTTGAAAACTCATTCTTTTTGGATGAGAACTAATTTTTTCAACTGAAAATTTAATCATTCCATTTTCAGTTGAAAACTTATCATTTGTAGATGAATATATATATATATATATATATATTGTTGTTCATTCGTATTTGTTTTGTTAAAAATAAATCTTTCTAATTGAAAATTCAATCGCTCGGTTGAAAGTTTAACTAATTTGTTAAACATTCATTTTTTTGGTAGAAGATTCAACTATTCTGTTGAAAATTCATTTATTTTTGGTTCAAAATTAATGTTTTTCTTAATTTAAAATTTGACTATTCTACCTTTACGGTAGAAAATTAATCTTCCTGTTGAAAATTCAATTATTTGGTTGAAATTTAAAGTGCTTCGTTAAAAAATTAATTTTGTTAGTTGAAGATCCAACTCTTTATTGAAAATTTAACTACATTGTTGAAAATTCGTTTTCTTTTTGATCAAAAATATTTGACTTCAAAATTAAACTGTTTTGTAGGAAATTCGTGTTTTTGGGATGAAAATTCGATCATTTTTGTAACTCCTATTTCGTCAAAAATTAACTTTTTGTTTGGAAATTCAATTTTTTTCTAGAGAATTCTCTCTTGACTTAAAAACTCTATCTTAATCGAACATCCAACTATTTTGTTGAAAATTCGTCTGTTTGGTTCAAATATTCATCTCTTCTAGTAGAAATTGTATCTCTTTTCGTTTAAAATGCAACTGTTTGATTAAAAAATAATCGGTTTTGTTTATTCAACTAATTTATTGAAAATTCGTATGCTTATTAATTCAACTGTTTTTTGCTTAAAATAAAAATATTTTTTTGTTTAAATATCATCTATTACATTTTTTGTTAAGAATTCATCACTTTGACTGAATTTGACTGTTTTCAACTTGAAATTAAAAAAATTTTTTTGGTTGAACTATCAACTATGTTACATTTTTTGTTAGAAATAAATCTTATTTTATCAAAAATTTAACTTTTTTGTTGAAAAATAAACTAGTTTGTGGAAATTCAACTGCTACTTGGTCGGAAATGTAAATATTTTGTTAACAATGTAATTGTTTTGTTAAGAAATTTGTCTTTTTGGGTAGAAAATTCCTCCTTTTAAATTGAATATACAACTGCCTGTTCAAAAGTTTATCGTTTTGACTTGGAAATTTGGCTATTCAATTGAAAATGCAACTGTTTTGGGTGAAGTTCAATCTTATTTGTTTAAAAATCCGATCAATTTATTGAAAATTCAACTTTTCGGTTAAAAATTAAACTAGTTTGTTGAAAATTCATCATTGTAGATCAAAAAATCAACTAAAGGTTTAAAGGCAGATATTTCGTTTGAAAATTAATTATTTTGTTGAAAGTTTCACTATTCTGTTCAAAAGTCTTTTTTTATGGTCAAAAATTTAATTGGTTTGTTGAAAATTTGTCTTTTTGGATAAAAAATTAATATTTTTTGGTTTCGAAATTCATAGTTTTTGGTGGAAATTTTTTTATTGCAAATTCAACCGCACTTGGGAACAGGATTTGAGATTTTTATTTGAGAATTATTATTTTTAATTGAAAATCCAACCACTTAGCTGAATATTGAACTTTCTTGTGGAAAAATAATTTACTTTGTGAAAATTCAACTATTTGGATGACAATTCAATTATTTTGTCAAAAATTGAACTTTTCTGTTGAAAATTCATCCGTTTTGATAGAAAATTCGTCCTTTTAAATTGAATACATAACTTTCTTTTGTCAGAATTGTTTTTGAGCTTGCAAATTCAAATAATGAATTGAAAATACAACCATTTTTGGTTGATGTTTAATCTTATTTGTATAAAAATTCGATCATTTCATTGAAAATTCTAATATTTGGTTAATAGTTCAACTATTTTGTTGAAAATTTACCTTTGCAAATCGAAAATTCAACTATGTGGTTCAAAAACCATCCATTTTGATTAAAACTTAATTAATTTGTTGAAAATTCAACTATTTTGTTTTTAAGTCATTTTTTTTTAAATTCATCTGATTTGTTGAGAATTTGTCTTTTTAGATTGACAATTCATCTTCATGGTTTGTTGATTCATAGTTTTTGGTGCAACAGTTTTTGATTGAAAATTCAGTGCACTTAGAAAAAGGATTACTTGTTACAATGAAATTCAATACTGAACACCTTCTATCAATTATTTCTTGGATCGAAGAACTTTTCTCTTGATTCATGAAATAATATTTTTTAAATGAAAAAATCATCTTTTTTGTGAGAAATTATATAGAAAGAACAAATTTTGCTTGATATTTTCTTGATTTAATTCTAATTTATTTTCCGTCTATAAATAAGCGTAATTATTGAAGATATAATTTTAATAATCAAGTTTAAAAATATATAAATTACTCAAATGGTTTGAAAAAATATATTTAACAGCTTATCAGGATGATGAGAGCCAAATTTCTAAGGATCCGCCACAAAAAGAACCGTATAGAGATATTGAAGCCCAGAAATTGCGAGACGATGTAACCACTCAGGTATTACAGATTTTATTTGCGTGAATTTTGTAATTTTAGTTCGATTTAATTAATTTTTCTTTTTGTATACTCATATTCGGTTATTACACGTAAATATAAAAAAACACATAAAGAATTGCACGTTATTAAACTATTTTACATTTGGTCTTACAACATCCTCCTCTCCTCTTTTCCTTTCTGATTCCCCCGCAACCTTTTCGAATTCTCTTGCATATCTGCATAGGTCGCGATTCGGTTTCGTGGCTAATGCTAAGAAAATTTGTTTCGTTAATTAACTTTCACAGCTATTATTTATCCACTCCACTGACTTTTCCACCCAGCTTTCATCTATCAATTATTTTGCTGCCCTGCAGAGTAATATATGCTCTAAGTTCTCTTCATCTTCCCCGCATAATCTACAGCTTACATCTTTCAAACCTTTGTCATCCCAATGATTTCCCATCCCTGAATTATTCTTCACAGCTCCATAGAATTCGCAATACTTAGATTTTTTTATCCTTCTTCAGTTTCCCTGAATTTCTTGCTTCTGATTCCTTCATACATCCAATATAGCGCTTCACCGACTCCTACTTCCCTTAAAACTTTTCTTACTTTTGTACCACAAATATAAGGATTTCCATTTTTCAGACATCTTAACGCTTCCTTTTAACCGAATTTCCGGTAACCTATCCTCATCCAGGTATATTATACCCAAAAGATATTTATTAGCCCTATTTCTTGCCTTTATTTCAATACTAGTTCCTTCCCGCTTCCAGATGTAATCTGGAGTGTTGATGTAATATCAGCCCCATAGCTTAGGGAACGTCCATAAACTACGTAGCCTGTTTTTCTTTTGTTTATAACGTTGTGTCCTTTATCACTTAACGGCAATTGTCTTTTCCTCTTTATTCAAACAAAAGAAGAACAGGCTACGTGGTTTATGGACGCTCCCTTAACACCATATAATCTCACTGATTTATCTAACACATCCATTATATCCTTGCTCTCTTCATCACTCCCCGAACCGAATTTGCCACCGCTTACAACTTTCTCGTCATTACCTTTACATGTTTCTATTAGTCCCCCCTGTTGAAAACCAGTAACCTAAATACTCATATCTATCAACTATTTCGACTATCTTCCCATACATGCTCCATTCCTCCTCTTTTTTCTTTCTCTCGCCCTTTCTGATTATCATAATTATTGATTTCGCAACAATAACTTCTTGACCATTCTTCCTTACATATCCTTCTGGCGTTTTCAACATTTCAGCTAGTCCCTCTGGGTAATCTGCAACTATAGCTAAGTCATCAGAAAATTCAAGTACAAGTACTTTATGGATATATCTCCTTTATCGAGAGTGAGAACTTATTTTGGTCATACGTTCAATATATATATATATATATATATATATATATATATATATGTTTATTTAATTACAATATTCAGAAAATCGACGTTTCGACCCGTCTTTGGTTCTTCCTCAAGATGAGAACATTATTAAAAAATTGTCTGTAAAAAACATACATTTTTGATAAAATTCAGTTCGTACATCTAATAATCAATTTGACACTAAATAAATTAAATAAATACATTAAAATCGTTACCTGAAACGAATAGTTCGATGACATAGAAAACACAAACAAAACGGTTATCCATCAAAACTGTTGAAATTTTTTTTTTTTTTTTTTGTTTAACTTATGTAGTCGTCCTCTTTAAATAGAAAGAAGAGACTACTCGTCGAAAACGTTTCTAAGTCATTTTTGTCGGAGAAAGAACAAATGTAAAGTCAATGTTGTGAACTGAGCCAGGACGACATTTTGATAAACACATTTAGTACTGAGAAGGTAATATGGCGTCATATTTGATTATATGATTAGATATTGAGTAATTATAGTCATTATAGCTAAATTCACAGCAACGCACCAAAATCTTTGAAATTGATAAATACAAATCAATTTAATAAGCATTCATAAACATCATTAATATGCATTCTTTCAGTTTGTAAATTAACACACAAATTATTGTACTTTTTAATAAAAATCGATTCTATAATTTTTCTTTTATATGTAATATTTTCTTCTGCTAAAATTCTGATGTTTTTGAATTCAAAATCGAAATGATGATCAAAAGACCAAGCATGTTGAGATAGGCCCGTGTTGTTATTACCGATTCTGCAATCTCTTTTATGTTCAGCTATTCGCGTTTTTAGTCTTCTGCTAGTTTCACCTATGTAAATCTTTGAACAAAATTTACATTTTATGAGGTGAACGACACCCGATAAATTTTCTATTGATTCAGGATCTCTTTTTTTACTGTTGTACAAATTGTCCAATTTATTATTGTTTTTGAAATATACGTTTATATTAAATTTGTTAAGAGAACTTCTAATTCTTTCTGATAAACCTTGTATATACGGAAGAGTTAAGCTTTTATCATTTTTATTTAGTGTTTCTAACCATTTTGACTTTTTAATCTTACTAGAATTGTTATAAATTTCATGTGTTCTTTCTTTAATTATACAATTTATCAGAGGTAATGGATAATCGTTAATAATTAAGGTTTCTTTGATTTGTTTTCTATTATCTTTCCTAAACTAAACATCGCTAAATTTTATGCCTCTGTCAATTAAATTTTTTATTAGTCCTATTTTTTGTTCAAAAGGATGGTGTGAGTTGTAATTTAAATACTGACCAGAAAATGTAGGTTTCTTATACCAGTTTGTAAGAATTGTCCATCATCTTTTTTTATCACTGACAAATCAAGGTAGTTTAAAGTGTTGTTTTCCTCAATCTCGTCAGTAAATTGATATCAATAAGACGTTCAAAGAAAGGCTAAAATTCAAGACTTCTGTCTGGAATTTTGGAATTATAACAAGTACTTTATTTCTGCCTATGACTGTCCTCCCTTTATTATTTCTCGCTCATCCATCCTAAATGTCAGTAAATAATATATTAAACAACATAGCACTCAAAGGGCATTCTGGTCCTACTCCACTTTTGGTTTCGAAATGATCTGTAGTCCCTTCTTCTGTTATCACTTTATTTATTGTTTTTCCAAAAATTTCTTCGAGCATAATAAACATCATTCCATGTATCCCTAATCTCTTCAGTTTTACAAACAACAAATTCCTATCTGCTGTATCGAATCCTTTTTTTTTTGAGAGATCGATAAAATCCACATATAATTTTACCCCCTTCCTTCTTTAGATTATTATTAATGGACAAATTCAATACAAACTTTTCGACCATCTTCTTCTGAACCCCGCCTGACTTTCCTTTCACAGTTTCTTATTTCCAGCCACTCTCTTATTTACTTATCTAAAATCCCCGCTAATATTTTATAGCCTGTGTCCCGCAAAGAGACACCTCTCTAGCTTCCTGTTTCATTTTCATCGCTTCCCTTAAAGATAGGAACTATTACGGCTTTTCCTTAACCTCTTTTTAGTCTACCAGTCATCCACAATCCATTTAATATTCTATGGATTCCTTCTAACAACAACTTTGATAATGCCTTTATAAGTCCCACTTTAATTCCATCCTCTTCTGCTATCTTGAGATCATTCATCTTCCTTATGAGTTTTGCCGTCTCCTCGATTGATGTATCAATATTTAAAATATCTTCTTCCTCTGTGTCTAATTATTCATCCTCCCCTCCCTCTGAGGCCTCTTTCTCTGCTGCTTCCTTTTCTTTATGTACCCTTTCTCGAGCCCATTTTTTTTCTTGTTTGAATCCGGCTTATCACTGTTTATCTCGCCTAATAAATTCTTTACGTGATGCGTCAATCACCCCCTTTTCCTTTCACTCTTTTCCTTCTTTGTTTCTGAAATTTCTTAGCGCTTTCTAAAAACACACCATATTCTTGCTTTTCTCTACCTTTTTGCATTTATCCTCCTCTTTAGTTTTTATGAAGTCTTCTAGATTATCCCACATCTTAGCCCTCTGCGGTTTACATTCTCTATCAAACCGATCCTCTCTATTATTATTTACTCCACACACTCATTGCCCTCCTACCTTTATTATTGACACTAATTTTTCTGCCGCTTTCCATGCACATTCATTAAACTTCTGGCATCTATCTTGCCACACCAATTTCCCTAAACCTTCCTCTGTTGATTCCAAGCAGTTTTCCATTCCTTTTTTATATTCCTATCTGCATTTGTAATATTCCACCTTAGTCTCTTTGGTATTTTTAAAACTTTCCTACAATTTTTGTTCCGTTCCTTGTCTTTGATTTCTTCTATTTCTAAGCTAAATTCACCTAATAGGAAGTGATCCTTCTCTATTTTTGCTTCAATTCTGCCCTCTGTGACAGAACATTCATCTTCTTGCACTCCAATCTCCCACCAATAGGGGAGCGGCGGCGAATGCGGCGCATATAAAGGAAAATGCACGATTAAAATTCAAATATAAAGTAAAACATTGTAATAAGATATATTCTGTTTAGGCTAATATCTTACCAATGCTATATACATGGAGATAATTCAATTGCAGTTCATTAAAACAGTTAATTAATGTGTTTTCCAAAAAGAGCATCTGCGTCAAGTTGTCCTACCTTGTTTGGTAATGTGGCGCGTTCCGATTTCAGTTCATAATTATTAAATAAAAAACAAATTATGAAGAAAAATTAGTAAAATATAATGAAAATAAGATAAATGTATTCACGTTTAATATTATTGACATAATTGAGGGATTATATCTGCCCAAATTTCAAGAAAAAATGTTTTTTTCACCGTACAGATTGTCTCACAATAATTTGAGGAGTACTAAAAATGTTGTATTTTAAGATAAGCTTACAGACGTTGTATAAACAATAGATCAAAATTATATTAATAATAAGTAAAATTTATTCTTTTCCAAAACAGTTATAATGATTCAACATTCGAATAATATCACTATTGTAAACCCTCTAAATATTTATTCTGTCAGAACAAACCTAACCCGAAAACTGGTGAAACGATTTCAAAATACAATTATTCTAAAACAACTCTAAAATACACGATAATAATTAGGATGAAACTTTTTTATGCATATTAGAAACGAAATGTTATTACTTTGAGTAAATATTTCTTACCTTCTAACCAAAAACCGGCACTTTATTTCTACAAAATTCCCCGAGCAAAACAAACCACAAACTTGTGCGCCAAGTTACCTGCCGATTTTAGTCCCTAATGCGCCATATTAGTCGCATGTGAAAAGTATTTAATAAAGATTTTTTACATAAAAGTTCAATAATTTTAATCAAAATGTTGAACTTTAAAGCATTCAAGAAACTTGAAACAGAATATTCCCAAAAAATTGTATAAGTTTACACGAAACTTCTGTAATTTTTTACTTGTTTTTAGCTACTCTGACAATACAAGCGAAATAACCAAAACTAACTTTTCGTCATGAAAATCAGGCAATTAATTTAATTATCCCAATTTTTTAATAATTTAAGGTTGAAAACAAATATACATGTAATGAAACTACCTCCACAAGCAGAAAATGCGTTAATATTCGAAAACTCGAACGCGCCACATTAGCCACCGCGCCACATTCGCCGCCGCTCCCCTATTAATTCTTTCCTCCCTACTTTCAGCTTGCATTACAATATTGCTGATACTTCGTTTTACATTAAGCATCCCGATATTTTTATACATTAGAACACTTGGTGGTTCGGAACCCACCTTAAACTGTAGATTCCCCTTCCACCACCAAGAAAGTGCGTGAGGGTGTGTGTAAAGGAATAGGGAAGATATTCAAGAAAATTGTAAACCATTAGGCGACACGTTAGAAGCTAATATCGACAAGTAGCTCTCCTCTATCCATGTTTCTTGAAAAAACAGTCTATCATAATTTCCCAAGTATTCTTCTGCTTCAAATAAGTTGTTCCCTCCTGCTATGTTCTATGTTAATCCCCTAATTATCTCGTTTGTTTCGTCCACTAAACCCCCTTTCATCCAGCGCTTTTCTTTTCTCCTTCGTTTAATACCTTTTATAAATAAGTATGATTATTACATCAACGATATTGAAAAAGATAATAAAATATTCAAGATATTCAACATCCCAACTGAGGATGTCGACTCATCCAGTGAAAGCCCTACTTCCTGTTTTGTGTTTCGGGCTCGTAGAAGACTTAGGTCTAGATTTGAAAAAATCATGACTGAATTTCCCGATGAAGATGAATCTTCTGCTAATTCACAAGCATCTTCTTCGTCTGAAATAATTGATGAGGAAGAGTTAATAGAAATAAAAGTGGATGACGGTTTAAGTGAAAAACTTCTTTCTGCGAGATGTAAGGAAACGAAAAGAAAAAAGAAAAAGCAGAGTAGAATAAAGAAAATCTTTGCTGCTCTCTCAAAAATATCTTGGTTTGGAAGAAAAAATGTAATAATGCATTTATTATAATTATTATTTATTATATTATTAGGAATTTATATGTGTTGGCAGGTTATTCATTCCGTTCGCAGCACAGTGTTGGTTCGCAAAGATACTTTTTTTTATTGATTTTTTTTTTCAAATTGGTTCATTTTATTATTCAAGGTAGTTGTCATACCGAAAATCAGCTATCTGAAAAAATAGTTTTCCTATGATTTCACATTAGTTTAAATAAAGAAATTGTGAAACTCACACAAAACATTTATTTTAACTTTTTCCTCAAAAAAAGTCAAATTTAAAAACTATTGTTAGAAAAATGATTTTTGTCGTATTTTTCCAAGTTTTATTGAAAAAAATTACATTGTTCAAATCTATTAAATTCACAACTTTTTAATTTAAAGCAAGATGTTTATTATATGAAAGAGTAAAAATTAAACATTTATATTCCCTTCTTCAAAGTTAAGAGTTTTGTATTCAGAACAATGCAAATTTTTCAGATTCCATAAATTCCTTAAAATCTTAGAAATCTCTGAAATCCTTTATTATTCTAAATGTCCTGAATTCTTTTAATGCTCCGAATTCCTTGAATTTTTTGAATTCTCTAAATTCCTTGAATTTTCTAAATGATCTAAAATCTGCTAAATTCGCAGAATTCCTTGGAATCCTTACATTACTTAAATATCCTGAATTCTTTTCATGTCTGGAATTCCTGAAATCCCTCGAATTTTCTGAATTCTCGGAACTCCTTAAATTCCTTGAATTTGATGAATTCCTTGAATTCATCTGATGCTCTGTAAATATCTCAAATTCTCTGAAATCTTTGAATTCTCTGATTGCACTGAAATTCCTGAAATTCCCAGAACTCGCTGAAATCCTTGAATGCCTTGAAAATTTGAAATTCTCTAAATTCCTGCAAATCTCTAAATACCTTAAATATTCTGAATTCATGATTTTCCTTGAATTCCTTGAATGTTCTGATTTCCGCGTAATTTCTAATTTTCATGAATTCCCTAAATGCTCTGAAATCCCTATATATCTATGAATCACCTAAAATCCTTACTTCTTGAATATAATAAATTCTCTGAATTCTTAGAATATGCTGAATTTCCTGAATTTGAATTTTTTAATTCATTGAATTATTTGAATTTCTTAAATTCCTTGAATATTATGAATTCGCTGAATTTTCTGTTTGGAAATTTCTCTAAATTCCTTGAATATCCTGAAATACTTAATTTTTCTGAATATCCTGAATGCCAAGAATATTTTGAATTCTCTTCATTTCCTAAAATCCATTAGTCATCTGAATTCTCTGAATTTTTCGAATTCTTTGAAGTCCTTGAATATTCTGAATTCCCTGAATTTCTGGAATATACTGCATTCCTGAAATACCTTGAACTCTCTGAATCTCACAAATTCCTGAAATTCTGTGAATTTCCTGAAGTCCTTGAACTTCAATTATTTATAATTTGTAATTAATCAATCTTGTACTAAGTGTCTCCGAAATAAATTTCAAACAATGAAGAATAAGAAAGACGGTATTGAAGAATTAATTTTTTGTTTGTTTGAAAATGTCCAAAAACATTGAATATCTTTAACTCAATCTGAAAATATGAAAAGGATTTTGAATTGAAAGCCTGGAAATTGTGCAATTTCAAGAATAAATCATCTAAAATTGAAAATTGATTGGAAGATTTCAAGAATGAATAATAATTTCAAATAAAGTCTTAAAAATCAAGGGTCTGAAATTTTGATATTGAACACTGAATTAATTTTCAACGATTATTTTCAATCATTCAATTTTAACGGTTCATCATTTCAAATTTTTCCATTTTGAATTATAAAGAAAGCTGTGCATTTTTTTTGGCATGATGAAAAATTTGTGTTATTAATTTTGATGTTAAATTATACTTTCTTTTATGTAATAACAATGTGAAATTTCATATTTTCAGAAGCTTTGCCTTCGAAACATTCAATTTAGTTTTTAATTTCAAATCGCCAAGTTTTAATCGCTTCAAATAAAAAATTATTTGAATTAAAAAGTTTGTAATTTTACATTATTTAATTCTGAATGATTTTAATTATTATTTATACAATTTTACTTCCTTTGAATTTTAAATGGTCCAGTTTAAAAAATTATGATATAAAATTATTCAATTTGGAACATTTCGTAATTTTCTTATTTTTAAAATTTCAATCTTAAAGCATTTAATTTTGAGATTCATTGATTCAAAATAAAATTGTCCAATTTTGAAATCTTTGATTTTAAATAATTCAATTTCAATTTTTTGCTCTAATGAAACTGTCTAATTATAAAATTTGTTGTTTGAAGTTTTGCAATTTCGCGAGCATCTGATTTGAAATTTGTTAATTTTGAATTATTAAATTTCAAACCCTCCTATTTAAATATCATAAATGTACATTTCTTTTTCATTCCGTTCGAAATATTGTTCTTTTTCAAAATGTTACCTACCGTATACCGACATAATTATGGGTAAGTTTTCCGAATTTTTCAGACCGAGTCTTCGCAAAAATAAATAAATGTACTCATTTTTTTCTTACAAAGTTATTAATAATCAATGTTTTTTCCAAATTTAAACTTTTTGAAAGTGTAATTATGGATCAAGATTTTTGATTTTTCATAAAAGTATTATCTACAAATTATTTTCTTAGGTCTGGATCGTATAGAAATCTTTAGTTGGGCATTACAGAGTACGATAATAAAAATAATGTTACTTTTAAATATTTTTTCAAGATTAAGTGCAGGTATGTTAATTGAAAATAATTTTTTCAGGTTATGAGATGGTATATTATTTATTAATTTTATTAAGTTGATATTTAAGTTGACATTATTTGTTACATAATTGTTAAAAGGCTTTTAATCGTATTTATAAAAGTTAAAGTCAAAAACATTTAATTTTCAATTAATGTCATATTTCTTAGGCTAGGTTCCATATCTTTAACCATTATTTTTCTAATTCTCACTTTCCTATTACATATTCATCTGCGATTCTAAAAGATCAAAGTAGAAGTTCTTGAGATTTCTTGCCTTCATGAATCGTGAAACGGCAGTCGCCACTTTCTAAATTTTTTTCTGAATTCATGGTAGAATTTCAAAGAAAAGTTTCGAAAAGTTCACTGTAGCTACCCAAATAATAAAAACATATATTTGTTTGCAATAAATTTCTAATGCAAATTGAGTTTTCAATTAAGCAATCAGAAAAAGCAACCAGGACTTATAAAAGCAGACTAAAGGGAAAGAAAGACATTGAAAAAATGATAAGTTCTTCCACTTCATCATCCTCGTCTGCTATGTCTTCATCATCTTCCAGCAACTTAGATTATAGAGATTCAGATGCTTTGTTAAAATCAAGAAAGAAGAAAAAAGGAAAATCTTCGGAAAGAGGTGAAGCTAACGATGAAATATTACGTAAGAAAATACAAGATTCTCGTCAAAAAAATCAGAAAAAACTTGTAAGAACCTGCTCTGCAAAAAGTGATGATCACGATTTCAAATATCCACACGAAAAACGATTTTCCCCTAAGAAATTGCCAAGGTGAATATTTATCTTTTGTTTTAATCAACCTAAAATTATTAACTTCAATTTTTGTTTTCATTTCTTTTTTATTATTTGTTTTATTTCCATTTTACATTTTGAAAAGGGGTTTGGTGCCAGTTGCGAGAGAAATCCAATACTTTGAAGTAGATGAAAAAGAAACCTGCGCGAATAAATTTTATAATGATAAAGACCATTTGAACATTTTATCTGATACCAAATCATCCTCCGACACGAGTAGATTTAATGAAACTTGGAATATCCGTGGTGATGACGACTCTAGGGTACATAATTCATTATTTAAATTTATTACTTGAATTTATTATTTAAATTTATCATTTGAATTTATGATTCAATTTATAAATAGTTTAATAAGACTATACGATTTCCAAGAAGACATTTTATACGATTTAAATGTGTACATGATTTATATTTGTTTAAACAATATTTTTTTAGAATTATGGGTCGATGAGATCACAAGATTCACAAGAGGCTTATGAAACAAGTAATAAAATTTCTGCTTCATCTATAATGACGACTATTGAGGAAGATAGCCAGGAAACATCCAGATCAAGAGATACCCAAGATGATTTCAATGAATCAAGGGTCGATTCTGGAAAATATATTGATGTTACAGGTTCATCTACTGATTCATCGTTTGAAAATCGAATTTTGCCGCGTAAGTGACTACAACCAAATTTTAATTAATGAAATTCCTACCTTGATACTTCAGTCAAAATTTTACTTATTTTGAAGGTAATTGTTTACTATCATAAATTTTTCGCATTTTGGAATGAATTTTTCAAACCTTTGGCAAATCCTTCTTTCTAGTCCGAAAGTAAAATATCAGTCGAGATGACCAAACAACATTTTTATTTTTTTTTTCAAAGAAATTTGCAACGTTTTTGTTTTTCCTGGGACTTATAATCACTTTAAATTTGATTTATAAATTTTTTAAAAAGAATTTGAATTTTCTAATACAAGTATAGTCAAAAGTGTGTTTCTTTATTACACATTTTTTCAGAACAAATGTGAATGTATGAATGTGGATCGATCAAAGACTTCAATAATGTTGAATATTAATAATTTGAAATATTGTTATGGAATTCACTAATTAGTGATTCATTTAAATTTATATATTAGAATAAATAAAAAATAGTGAAAAATTCACCATTCATGAATCATAAATGTTTATAAAATAAAATAAAAATTACATGGTAATTTTTCGAGCTGTTAACGAGAATTGTGAAGTTCTGTTATACCCTACCCCTTTTCAAGCTCGAAAAATGACTAATAATTGCTATTTTTGAAAATTATACTGACTTCTCTCAATTTTTTGCAAAAAAATTAGTATTTTTCTTTAAAAACACAAAAATTATAAAATGAAAAAATGTTATCTACTTGTTATTTAATCATATTTCTGTAAGAAACAATATGAAAAGGAATGTATTACATTAGAAGGAATGTCAATCTATAAAATATTGAATAATGTTAAATATGAATGGATATGAATTATTTTATAAAACTCCACTTATTTTTTATTCATTTAAATGTAAATAACAAAATGAATTAACAATTAGTCACAACATTAATCGTTTATTAATGAAATAAAACTTGAATAACACATTATAATGTTTATGTTGATGATAGTAAAAATTGAAAATTTCAATAATTAACATTAAATTATAATATATTAAATAAATTTTGTGTAATTAATGAATTATCTATTATTACTTGAATTTATAATTTGAATTTTGAATTTATTATTTTAAAAAGTTGAAAAAAATCTATGGAATTAAAAAATAAATTGAAATGTATTTGGTTGACCAATGATCGAACTTTTGAGAACGGCAAAATAGCCGTAATTTTCCGACCTGTAAAACTGAAGTGTGAAGTTCTGCCATGCCCTACTCCTTTTCCTGCTCGAAAAATCATCAATAGTTGTGCTTTTTGATAATTTATACTCACTTTCATACTGTTATTGAGAAAAACATTTGCATTTTTCTAAAGAAGACAAAAATATAATTTTAAAAATATTTGTTATTAAATGCTTTTTTTTTAAATAAAATTTCAGATCAAAACAATGAAAGAAAAAATATATAATATTGAAAAAAATTTGAATTGATAAAATATTAAATAATTTTAGGTAATAATGGATTTGAACTATTTTATTGAATTTCACTAATTATTGTATAATTCTAATATTTAACAGTCACTAAATTAAAAATATTACAATAGTAAATACTAGAAATTGCTATAATTAAAATTGAATTATAAAAAGTTTAAATAAATTGGTGTCAATAATAAATCATAAACATTTTAAATTTGTTCAAAGTGTTAATTTTTCGGGCTGGAAAAGGGAAGAGTGAAGATCTGTCATACAATATGCCTTTCCCAGTTTGAAAGATTACCAATAATTACGATACCTACATGAAAATTTGTACTCACTTCTATATATTTTTTTTAATACAACATTTGCATTTTTCGAATACAAAAAAAAATACAAAAATTATTTTAAAAATTATTTTTGTTTAATAATTTTTGTTTTCAAATAAAATTTCGGAATGAAACAAAAAAACTAGAAATGTATTATATTCAGATAAATTTGAATGTAGCAAAGATTTAATTAATGTTCAATAATAACAGATTTGAATTATTTTAATGGATTTCACCAATCATTGATTAATTTTAACATATGATAGTAGAAGTTGAAATATTAGAATATGAAAAATTAAAAATTGCTATGATCAACATTAAAATTATAATATGTTAAATTGTTTTCATTATTATAATATAAATATTTTCAGGCATTTTTTGTTTTAAATGGTAATATTTCAAAATGTAAAAAGTTAGGGGCAAGTTCTGTCGTCACACCCTATCCCTGTTCCAGCTCGAAAAATTACCATTTACAAAAAAAAATAGAAAAAGTCATCAAAGTAAACAATTACCATTTCAGGTAAAAAAGCTATTAATGAGTTAAAATATGTTCCCAATGGAGAATAGTCAAAAATGAATTTAAAAAATAATAAAAAATAAATGAAAGCCAAATTAGTTGACATATGTTTCATTATAAAAAAAATCTGATTTATTTTTGGTAGATCTGCCTCATTTTCATAAATTTTTCTCACAATTTGGAATGTACACAAATATATCAAATTTAATAAAAAAATGTAGGGACGGAATTGAGAAAAAAGTAACGAGGATGCTATTTGAAGTAAAAAAGGCTGTTTGTAGTTTGCATTTTGAAAAAATTCACTTAACAATTTAAAATTTGAGTAATTTATTGTGGCATTATTAAGTAGAAAAATGGAGTTTTGTTTGAAACTGAGAGTGCAGCACGCACAGAAGTTGAATGGGTTGTCAACTGCGTAGGGGCCGATACTTCATTTATTTTTTTGAAAAAAATTGAGGAGAAAATATAACCGACATTTTTTATTCAAAAAATTAATTCGTACTATTTATTAAGTATTTTTTTCGAAAAAGACATCTGTTTTGCGTATCTTTATTCAGGTTTAATATACTGCCCTGAAATACACATATTTTTTGCTGTTAACATACTTAACATTAATGAAATCATCATTTTTTTCAATTTAGGGTTCAACTTTTTTTCTATCAGAGAGTTCTAATTAATCAAACCGCATTTTTCTATACATTTTATGACGTTCGACTCTGTAAAAATAAATATTTAACAAAGTTTCAGTTTATTTAATTTAAATTGAGCAAATATGAAAATACAAGTAAAAATGAGCATTGAAAATTGATGATTAGTTAAAGATGATTATAAGATGATTAATTTAGATGAACTAAAGATAACGAACAAATTAGAAAATTAAATAATAATTAAATTAAAGATGAAATTAAAGAAAAAAAAGATGAAATGATAAGTGGAAGAAAAACGATGGAAACAATTGATCATGGCTCGAAAGCGTCGAAAATTGATAAAATAAAAAATTATCCAGAAACTCGCGAAGAAAAAAATGAGCGTCATAGAAAAATTGTAGAAAGACGATTGCAGCGACGAAGGTATTATCAATGATATATTTGTTGACAAAAAATTATCATTTGCCCTAAATTATGTTTAATTTATTTCTACATAATTTTTCAGAAACGATCCAAATTATTGTAGCAATTCAGACAATGGACATTGTGAGAAAAAATTCGATGAAAATACAACTAGAGAGAGAAAAATTCAAGAAAAGCATAGAAGTAAATGTCAAAAATCTCCGAGAAGATCAAATAGGTAAAAATGATATTCCTCAGTATTCTATGTATAAAAAAATAAAAAATATTTCTAACCTACATATTAGGATTCTGTTTGCAGATGTAAATATTATTACAAGAGGGAAATATCTTGTGAAAGACGAAAAAAATATTCCAGAAAGGGAAGGAATAATGATCAATATCCAAAAAATTCTTCAGGATCGGAAGAGGAAAGGTTAGATAAAATATTAGAAGCCGTTCAAAAAACAGTCCCACTTTTAATACAAAATTTTTTCTTGGATTTCATTTGATAAACGCTCGAAATAAAAGCACAAAACATACAAAAACAATTAACTGACTTTATCACTTTATCAATTAATTGACTTTATCCACAAAGTAGATGTATTTTTAACTAAATAGTTAAATCTTCAAGCCACAAAGACGAATTTGTTAGAATAGAGTTGACTTTTCAACCAAGAACTTTTCTACAAAAAAAAAATGAATTTATCATCCAAAAAGATGAATCTTCAATCAAAATTTATAAAAAAAACATTTTTCAACAAAACACTTGAATTTTCGATCATAAAAATTATTTTTGAACAAAATAATCGAATTTTCAACCAAATAAATAAATTTTTTACAAAATAGTTAAATTTGTAATCACATAGTTGAACTTTTGACCTACAAAAATAAATTTTCGACCAAAAGCACAAAAAATGAATTTTTAACAAAGAAGTTCAACTTCCAATCAAGTCGTTGAATTTTCAATCAAAAAAGATTAATTCGCAATGAAAATGTAATAGTTGATATTTCAACAACGAAATGTTTTTATTTTGGACGGAAAAAAGTTGAATTCAACCAAAATAAAACAAATTTTGAATAAAATAGCTGAACCTTCCAAAAAAATAGAATAATTTTTAACCGAACAGTTGCATTCTTATCCAAATGAGCTAAACATCTTACCAAAAAAGATGAATTTTCAAATCAGAAGACCAATTTTCAACACAAAAGTTGAATTTTTAAACCAAAAAAGCGGATTCTGAAGAAAAAGAGTTGAAAACGATCAATTTTCTAATAAAAATGGAATAGTTATATTTGTAGCTGGAAAAATAGATTGTGAATTTAAAAAAAATGAGTTTTAATAAAATAGTAATAATAATAGTATTTCAAATTCAAAACAGTGTTGAAATTTTAATCAAGAAAATTAATTTTCTGTCAAAGAAGACAAATTTGCATAAGGAAGCGAATTTTCAACAAAATAGTAAATTTTTTTACCGAAGAGATGGATCTTCAACTATTAAAATTAATTTTAAACAAAGAGACCAACTTTCAACGAAGCAGTCACATTTTGAATAAAGAGGATGAATTTTCTACCAAAAAAGTCAAAATTGCAACCAAATACACCACTTTCCAAGCGAATTGTTAAACTTTCGACTATAAACGATAATTGTTGAATAATAATAAAATATTTTAATTTTCATGTAAAAAAATTGATTTTCAACAAAAAAGAAGAGTTTTTAACCAAAAAAAGAACAAAATTTCTAAAAATAGTTCAATATTCGATCAATGAAGTAAATTTTTAACAAAGTAGTCCATCTTTCAACCAGGTAGTTGAATTTTCAACTGAAAAATATAAATTCTCAGTAAATAATTTAATAGTTGAATCTTCAACTATAGTAGACTTTCCAATTGAAAAGAATTATTTTTCAACGAAAAATAATTGCATTTTCTTTTTGGATTCTATCGATTCAGTTCGAATTCAGTGAAAAAACTATAAAAAGTGAAAAAATAGGAATTATTTTGAAAGGGGGTAAAGAGGGAAATAGGGTGAAATCTGCATGTAAAATAAAATCTTTCATTTACATTTTTCAAGCACTTCAAAAAATTGATATCGTTCTAATTGATTATATTTTTCAATAATTATACTTTATAATAAATTTCTATATAAATATATGAATATATATATTAATATATATTTAAAAATAAATTAAAATTAATTAATAGGAACAAAGATAACAAAAATGAGAGCTTGAAATTAAAAGAAAGAATGTTGAAAAAAAATTTGTTTTTGGAAAATGTTGGTGATTTGGAAATTACTTTTATGGCAGGATATTCTATTTATTCAATTTTTTCACAAAAAAATACGGAAGATTTAATTTAAAGAGATAACTAAACCTTTTTTCAATTCTAGCGTTTCGCTAAAAAAACCAAATGTTACTGACAAGTGTATTCATCGTGAGGAAAAACATATGAGAACAAGACCAGAATTAATCAAAGATTTGAAAGAAGATTCTAGAATAAAATTAATTAGGGAAAGAGAGGATGAAAGACAGAGGCGTTATGATATTTTAAGATCTATCCGACAAAAAAAATTACCATTAGAAGAAGATCAAAAAGTTTGTGATAGTTGCGAATTCCGTAAAACAACAAAAAATGTGAGCCCCATATCATTTTCATAAAATTCAACAGCGAAGTTATATATATCATCTCAGAAAATGATAAATGATAGCAATTATTCAGAGAAAGAATACGTGCTTATAAATTAACGTCTTTTATCTTTAGATCAAGTCTATTTAAAATGAGGAAATTAGGCGACACGTATTTTGTCGATTCAAGGGAAAAAAATTCCAAGAAGTTATAAATATTTAAACTTTGACGTGTATTCGAAAAAATTCTTTTATTTTCAATTCGTTTTTTTTTCGTAATTGATATAATTTAAGCAGACGTTCAATTTTGTTTCTGGTTCTGGTGGAATTTACAGCCCACTTTTAAAATGTATCTGAAAATTTGAAAAAAGTAAAATACTGATAAATTGGCAATGATTTATTTGGAAATATAAGAAGTCGATTTACACAAAAAACGAAACAAATTAAAAAATTCTATTTTGAGGAAAAAAAATTCTCTCGGCCACAAAAATAGTGTAGCCCGTATAAAGCGAATAGGATGCCATCTTTATATATGAGCAGGAATAAAAGAAAAATATTGCAAAACAAGGTAGAGTTTTATTTTTTGTAATTTCAAATTGAAGCATTGAGTTTAGAAAATCTCAAATTAGAAACGCCTAAAATTGAAAAATTTGGAAAGAAATAAGTTCCAAATGAAACAATTTATAATTTGACTATTGAAATTATATATTTTTGGAAAAATTATGAACAATATTTAAATGGGAACAGCTTAGAGTACAAGTGCTTCTTAATATAAGAATTGAGGTATCTTAAAAATGACAAAAATATCAAATTTAGGGTTTTCAAAAGAAAATCTATATACATTTTAAATTGAACATTAGATATCATTTTCGGTTAGTAAAAATTCAATTTGGAAAAATTCGAGTGGAAAAATTGAAATTCTTTCAAATTTGCAAACATTTTAAATTCAACTTACAAAAAATACGGAACTTTCAAAAGTAGCAAGTTGCCAAATTAAAAATTTTGGAAGGAATTATTCTGAAAAGACGAATTCCTTCAATTTTCAATTTTAAGATAATCAGGATAAAACTCTGAATGTTGAAGCTAATTTATTTTCAAATAATTTAAAGTATTTAGAAATTCCTGGGGTTTGAAAATACTTCAGAATTAAATTTTGTTTGAAGCAAGTGAAATAATGTGTGAATGTAAAGCAATTTAATTTTAGAATTGAAATTTTCATAATTGAATTTGAATGAAATTTCAAGCACTCTCGATTTTAAATTTTTAGTTCATTGAAACTCAAATTCGATTTAAAAATTGGAAATAGATTCCTTTCTGAATGTCTTAAAGTTTCAGAAAATGTTATTTTATTTTTTTAAATCCTCCACGATCAGAGTTTAATTAGTTTGATATAATCATTATTAAATATTCTTTCATCTCAAGTCTCTAATTTTGTTGGACTAGGGTCTAAAATTTTTTTAATTGCCCTGGAAAAGTCCCAGAATTTCGAAATTGAAATCATGTAGCAAACTAGTATAAGAAGTGGAATGAAAAAGTATTTAAGTTTCGGATTTTTTTTAACTTAGAAATTCCAAATTTCATGAACAAAAAATTTTCATGAACAAAAAAAATGGTTTATAAAACTCACAGGATGTCTTCCATGTAGAAGACCAAATTTAACAGAAAATTAAAAAATATATAGGTGTCGATTTTTTATGACAATCGAATTTTTATATTTCCAAACAAATCGTCGCCACTTTGATGATTTAAAATTTTTTGAAAATTTTTCCATGAATTTCGTAAGAGAATGGTTAAATTCAATGAAATCTGAAAAGTAAATTGGAACATCTGAATTAGGTAAAAAACAATAAATTTAAATTGATGATTTTTTTTTTTGGAATGGACATGAAAATTTAAATAGTTGTAATTTTTTGAAATTTTCTTTTCTGAAATCGAAAAATACTGGCAGTCGTATTTCCTCTTCAAAAAAGACATTACATTTTTGAGAGATTCTGCTACTTGAAGTGCAGACCCTACTTGAGTTGAAATAGATTTGATCTTCATTGAACATAAAACTGAATCGCATATCAAATATATTAAAGATCATTCCACATCTACTGAAGAAATTTTATATTTAGAGACACTTTTCATAATAAGCATATTAATGATTTGTATAAAATTTAACAATAAAAAAAAATGTTCAACAGAAACGAGTCAACAGTTTTCCATATCAAGAAACAGAAGCGTTTAAAGAGTTAGTAAAGGAATATCGACAAAGAACTTTTCGAGATGATAAAATTGTTTCAAGAGAGAAACCTTCAATTTCACCATATGGTCGCGAAAATAAGGAAGCGGAAAATTTATCTCCACTAGAAGGTCGTCAAGAGTGGAAAAGTGTTATGTCCAGATTAAGAAAGAAAATCGGAAATGCATTTCAGGTAAAATATTTAAAAACAAATCAATTGAATATTTTTACGAAATGTTAAATTCTGAGGATTCGTTCTTACATGTATTTCTTATTCTGGAAAAAATGAGTAAAAAACTTTTTCACTCAGGGATTGTTGAAAATAAAACAGAGTAAAAACAGTTCTACAAATTTTTTTGTAAAATTATAACTTTTAAATCTACAAAGGGTTATATATTCGTTTAGTGCAAAAGCTTATTGAAAAATAATATCACTGGGCCCGTTTTTTGCAGAATTTTCTCTTTGAATGATATTCGGATATTTTTTATACGCAATTTAAAAAATCGCGTGAACGCTTAAAAAACGATTACTGTAGAGGTTTTTAAAGATAAAAAAATGAGAGCTTGAAATTAAGAGAAAGAATGTTGAAAACAAATTTGTTTTTGGAAAATGTTCGTAATTTGAAAATTACTTTTATGGCAACATGGAACAATCTTCAATAAATATTATTTAACATTAAGGATCTTTAGGTTGAAGTTGTTTGAGTCTTACCGTGAGGTGTAACATCATACCTTGGAATTTTATTATATTTGAATTGTATAAAAATCGGACTTTTGAAAATCATGAACCAAATTACTGTAAATACGATTGTAGTAAGAAATACATAAATATTTTTAGGCAAATAAATCGAATCCGAATGAAGATAACAGGGAAAAAAACTTGCCAATGGACAATCGAGGTGAAGCTTCAAATGTGGATCAGGGCAAATCCATACTTTCTTTATCAGAAGATACTACAGATAACAATGAGACGACACACTAATTGTGATGAAAAATGCCTCAAATATCATTTTTGTAGTTCCTACAAAAATTGCAATTTTCAGTAAATATATAACTTATATTAGTTATATTTACTCATTTTGTGAAATAAGTTACATCTTTGAAATATTTCGTTATAATTAAGAATTTGTTTTTACTTATATACGATCTTTATTGAAGACTTTATTTGTATCACTAATTTTCATGTAAATATAATAAATTTATTTTTAAATTTCATAAGAGATGACTTTTTGTGTTTCAATGATTCTTATGTAGGGTGGTCCAAAGATGCAATGGAAATTTTTTCATCTTCGAATTTTCAAATATATGCGTTTTTTTAGTATATTCAGAAGTTCCGCAAACCCTGTGAAGTTCAAAACTCTTTTTCCATAAGAAAAAAAAAACATTTTTGTAATTTGCATTCAGAATCTTCAATATTAGCTTAATATTATCTATAAAATACAAATTAACACTTAGTTTTTATGAATCACCCCCATACATCTGTCTTATATAGTCCCAAAAAAAACCCCATAAAGTGAAAAATTGGGTATTGCGAGTTTTTGGCGCTAATTTTGATTTCATTGTCGGTTTTTAAATACAATTTTTTTTGTGATACATAAACTAATACTGTTTACTGATAATAATTAAATGTTTACGTACATTGTTTAAACAACTTACCATTGTTTTTAGCCATTTTCTCTTAGTATAATGTTGGAAAGTCGCGGGTTTTTTTCGAATTTTCAAACTTATTTTATCCTTTTAAATTGTAGTGGTGCAATCATCAACTAAATTTGATAAGAATAATTTTTCAAACCATTAATGATTATTTATAACAAAATTTTCTTTGAAGAATGCTAGAAAGTTGCAGTTTTTTCTAAAAATTTCCACTTTTTGTCAATTTTACAATTGGAGTGAAGTATTATTTAATTAAATTTAGCAAACACAATTGTTTCAACAAATTATTGTTGTTTCTATCTATCTTCTCCTATATTAATGTTATATAGTTGTGTTTTTTTCTGCAAATTTTAACTTTTTATATAGTTTTACTTAAGAAGTTTATAATTAATGCAATTTAACAAACATAATTGTTTGAATAATTTATTATTGTTCATAACTATCTTCTCTTAGATAATTGCTAAGTAGTTGCGGTTTTTTCTAAGAAATTTAGCTTGCTTTTGCTTTTTAGTTAGGAACAAATAATAAATAAATATTAGAGAGAATCCTTTTTTTAACAATCTCTTTCTTTTTCGTGAATATATTTTTCAGAAATAGAGCAGATATTTGTAATATTCTTCAAATTTTCCATATGGTTTATATTCAATGTAAATTTTCTTCAAAGTTGTTTGAGAGCCTTCTTGTTGAAATCAATATTAATATTAATATTTACTATTTTTTTCATACTAAAAAGTTAAAAAAAGCCACAAATTTAAGAAACACGCTCAACTTTGTAGCATTATTCTAAGATAATATTGATAAAAATAATAATGAATTGTTTAAATAATTATGTTTGTTAACTTGGATTAATTATTACTGCGTTCTGATTGAAAAGCAGGCGAAAATGTGACTATTTATGAAAAAACCGCAACTTTCTAGCAATTATCTAAGTGAAGATAGTTATGAATGATATGTTATGACACCCACAGGAGGCAGGGGTGGGGGTAACCTTGTAATTTCAAATGGCAACCCCAATTTTTTATCACAGATTCAGATTCTTCTTTACGAAATACGTAAGTTTTATTCGGAAAATTTGTTTCGATTCGCGATAGATGGCGCTGCAATTGCGAAAAACGAAATTGTTGACACTACTTTTAGCTCTACCCAGGAATAACGACGCGGACGTAGTAGTTGTCTATTCCCTTCGGGGTGCTTAATTTCGCAATTGCAGCGCCATCTATCGCGAATCGAAACAAATTTTTTCAATAAAACTTACGTATTTCGTAAAGGAGAATTTGAATCTGTGATAAAAAATTGGGGTTGCCATTTGAAATTATAAAGTTACCCGCACCCCTGCCTCCTGTGGGGGTGAGGGTGGGGTAAATTTTAACAAATCTTTTTCCCCTCGAAAATAAAAAGTTTTTATTCCAGACTTTTTTTCCGTAGGATGCGTATTTTTTGAGATATTTCGTTGTCTCAAGTTAAAAAAAAACACCCTGTATATTTATATATAGACTAAATCTGCGATGCAACTTTAAAAAATTTCAAAACCAAAATATTTAGAAGAAAATCGAGAATTCCATTCTAATAAATTTGAACTTTCTCCATCTCCATCAACAAGAAAGCGCAGGAAAATTGCATCCATAAAAAAGGAAGATCGACGAATGACTGGGAATGTGAATATTTACATTTGCTCTCAAAGTACAGAAAACCAAGTGAATAAAAATGAGGAGTCAAAGAAAATAATTTTGGGAATGAGTTTAGAAACTACGATTATAACTGCTGCATCGAAGAAAACTGCTTCCACGGATACATCCAGTAACAAATTAATGAAAAATCTACCAAAAAATAAAAAAGATAGAGAACACAAAAATTCGAATATGCTTTCATGTTTGTGTAACAAGTCTAAGATAGATTCCACTCGTAGAGAATTTTCTTCTTATCTTGAATGTTTCTGTGGAGATAGGAGATTCATTGATCTGAGATTAAAGCCTTCAGAATTTTCTGTTTCTGAGGATTCTATCTCTAGTGGAATGAAATTTGTCAGCTGTTTTGATTACAATCAGGAATCTAATTTGAAACCATATGAGCAAATCAAAAAGTCTGTTTCCAAGATTTTTTGTAGATGCTACGATGCTAATATACAAACTAAACAAAGTGACAAATTTGAAGAAAAGAAAGTAGGGCAGAAAGGAGATATTGAAGGAAATGCTAAAGTAGATGAAACTAGAAATGCGAATAAAGATCAAGATCGAGATGAAATTAAAGGTACGAAAGAAAGAAGTTTCCTTCCTCAAGATCATAATAATTTGAAGAAAATTCAACATTCACAAAATTCTCCGACTTTAAGTAATTATCGACCATCAGCAGAACAATGTTCTCCAAGAAAAGAGATGACTTCTGACAAAAATTCAATTTTGCAAACCATGGGTGAAAAAATCTCACGCAAAGAAAATTCCAATTCGCAAATAATTCAAGAAACATCAGCCAAGAAAAGTGAGCCACTGAAAGCTCAAAAAGTTGCAACTAAAAATTTGCAAGAAGAAGAAGTTAATAAAAATACCTTTCTGCAACAGTCTTTGCAAAAAGCTCAAAAACTGTTATTTCGGTCGAAACTTGGAGTGGAAATTGCTCGAAGAAGGGGCTTAAATTTCTCAAATAAAGAAGACAATTTCACATCAGATATAAAAGATGAAGAAAGAAGAAATGATTCGAAAGAGGATCAAAATACTGACAATTCAAAGAAGATGAAAAAATGCCAGGACACTCAAATTTCCAATGAAAAGTTTCTACAGGATTCTTTGGCTGAAAAATCGAAGAAAGAAAAATCGAACGAGCAGAAGATTAAATTAGATGAGAATCCCGAAACCCTCAGAATTAGATGTTGCCAATACTTTAAATCATCAGGAATAGATAGTTTTTATTCAGAGAAATCCAAAATGAACTTTGTCTGTCACTGTCAGGGGTCTCCAAAATTTTTCCACAATAATGGGATGCGAGGAAAGGAAAAAATTAAAATGAGCGAAAGCAGACGTGAAAAATACTTCCAAAAACCTGAACAACTTTGTATCTGCTCTCATAGGCAAAATGAGAAACTTATTCATCAAACTCTGATTCAAAAATGCTCTTATTGTAATTTACCAACAGATATTTGTAACTGTGAAGACCCTATGGAAATGATGGATTCTGAAGAAGAATTCCATTTCTTCAGAAAATCCTCTAAATCGAAACCCTATGGATCTGAGATTCTGCCTTACCAGAGGCTTAGTGTTTTTGCAGATGTAATGAATGAATTGCAACATAAAATTAATAAATCAGTGTGCTGTCATCTATGCAAAAAAGAACCTTACTTTCGAACTTGCTGTTGGTGTTCACGTGAAAAGAGGGAAAATGGAATAAGAAAAGAGGAGGAAAATAATGGGAGGAAAACGGTCATCTGGTACTTATTTTCTACTAATAATACTCCTAATTCTTTAATTCGCTAGATTTGGAAATTAGAGTATTTTTAAGAGAACCCTATGTATAAACGTGAAACTTTAAACGGTGGCTGCTTATTGTTTCAGTGAAGAAAGTATAGATTGCCAAAAATGTCACTACGAAACAATTTATTTTGAAAGTTATTGCACTCTTTCTATTTTCAACACATTTGGAGAATTTAAAACACGAATTGCACTACATGACTGAAGGCTGTACCGCTTAACTCTCTTTCTTTTTGTGTAACAAGCCCAGGAGATTCACAATTTTGGGGTTCCATTTGGATTCAACAGGTTCCTTATTATTATTTTAAATTTTGAAAACAAAAAATTTTGAATTGTTAAAACTAGATTTCCAAAAAGGGACTACGCTGGTTTTCTTTATACTTTTTTATTTTGTACATAAAAATATTCTTTTAAAGGAAAAAATGATATACTTGATATTCCATTTTTTTCCTTTCTGTAAACAAAAATTTCAATTTATTTAATTTAATTTGAAGTTTTCATTTGATTATATCGGTTTTGTGATTAATTTAGATAAATTTTCGGCATCGTTATTAATTAAGGGCAATTTTAATGATTCTAGGCTTCATTATTCAGATGAAATTTTTTCTCATCCCACCAGATTATTCATTAAACATTCATTCTGTATGAAAATAAGCAAAAACGATCATTTTATAATTCAATATCAACCAAGATAACTTATAAAAAGACAATCAAACCTCTACATTAATTCATGCTAAGTTTTATTTTATTATTTAAAAATGAAATTTGTTTGCCGTATAGTTAGTGCTAGTGAAAAATAATAAGAAATGATAAATTAGACAAAAAATGTTTAATCAAGAATTTTTCAAAAACCAACCGAAAAAATGTTTTTTGGATTTAGTTGAATGCAATTTGTTTTGAAAAAGTTGAATGTCTGGAACATGAAATTTCTTCTGCTTGAATTAAAAAATATATATATCTTATCTAATTTGCCTTATCTTGCTTTCATGAAAAAACTTTTTTTTGTGCTATTTTAGGCGTTACGAAATATTAAAAAATTCGAAATGGCAAATTCTGAAATCGCTAAAAAATACTTTTTATAACAGCAAAATATTTGGATTATTCTTTGATTCAAACTGAAACAAAATTCAAATTTGACATATTCAACGTAAAAAAATGTGCATTTAAATATCATTAAATATCTCGAAGAAAAAAATATTCACGAAAAAGAAAATATACTTGAAGGAAAAACATTTGATTACATAATAAAAAAATTACATTGTAATTTTTTACATACATTTTTTGAAGAATCTATGTAAAGCACATTGGTTTCATAAGTGTTTCTCAAAAATGACATTTTGAAGTAGAAAATTAGGAAAGAGAAAGAAAATCAGGGTAGGCATAGCTTTTGATTTGAGTTAAAAAAAATTAGGTCACACGGCAAGATATATTTTCTTTACTGAAACAATAAGTACCCAAAGTTTAAAAAAATTCAATGATGTAAGGTTCTGATTTATGTGAGTCCATCGTGGAAGCCACCACCCTTAATTTTCTCTTCCTTTTTCCAAGCCCAGCGATTCAAGAAGAAAACTCCGTAATCGAAAAAGATTAAAGAAAATCAAAATTTTAAGTAGATAATTGTAATTATGTGGAAAACAAAAATCGAGGTTTGGCTTCTCGTATCTGTGGTATTTGTAGAACATCTCCTTGTCGTTGTCGAAGATTTAAAATGACCCATAGAAAACACCTCAAAGCAAAATGCTTCTATTGCAAAAATTCTAATTGCACGTAAAGATCTCCTGACTGAATCTTATTCATTAAAATTTGTAAAAGTTGTTGTATTAAGGGGCTATCCAGAAATTACGTCACGTATTCTAAACAATCAAAAGCTAAGAAAATAAAAAGAAAGGATCTTAAAACAATATGGAACATGCAAGAATGGAACTATACACTATGCTAGGGTGGACCGAACAAACTAAAAATGATAAGATTTATTGGTAATACCACCGAAAAGTTTCTTTGTGACATTCAAGACAAATTCAAAAAAAAAATTCAAAAAATTTCTTACCATTGGGCAAGTCCATTAACAATTTTCAAATTCTTAATTTTTTTAATTTTGTGTGTGAAGAAAAACTTGTTAACCATTTTTTGGGGTAGAGTTAATGGAAGCTTTGGACGGAAAAAAGTAAATAACAAATTTTTTTCGTCAAAATATAATGTTGAAAAAATTACAAGAAATTGAATTTTGTTATTTGTATCTAGAGTTACAAAAAATATTTTAGAATTGTTACATGCTCTTTATAATAAACTAAGGAAACCTGTACATATTTTAAAGTTTAAACCAATTTTATCCTAAAACATCAGCTATTTTTACCCTTGATCTGTAAGAATCTGTTGACATTGGAACCGTCAAAAATAGAACAAAATTTTTCTCAAACTTAAAAATATGTACGTGTTTCTTCATTTTATTAAAAAGAGCATTACATAATAAAAACATTATTTTTGGCAACTTTCGATACAAATTACCACAAGAGCATATTTTGTCATTATTTCAAATGTTGTATTTCGAGAACAAAATTGTTTCTTTCTTTTTTGCCATCTAAAGTTATCTAGTTCCATAAATTTTATTTAAAAAATTGAGGAAAAATTTGTCCATACACAAACAATTGAAAATTTGAAAAATTTTCAATCAACTTGCCCAGTGGTGGGAAATTCAAAATATGTTATTTTTTTTTTTTAATTTGTAATGTCAAAAAGAAACTTTTCAGTGCTATTATTAATGATTCTAAGAATCTTCAGTTTTTTCCGTCCACCCTTGTATAAACTCCTCGAAACTTCAAACGTATAAAACGGTGTGTCTCCTAGTAGAAAAATTGTGAGAAAAGCTTAGTTTGTATGCATATCTTTGGAAAATACCATACAATTTTTCACATTTTTTGGAAATGCCATCAAGTATCAGAAAATCTCTTTAGATCTTTGAAATTCTTTTGAATTCTTTTAAATCCCTTCAATTTCATGAATAAATTCTTTGAAATTTCATTAAAATATTATAAAATCTCTTGAAATCCCATGAAATCATATGAAATCTGATGATATTCTTCGAAAGTCCTTGACATTTTTTAAATCTTTCGAAACTTCCTTGGAAACCTTTAAGATATTCTAAAACATTTCTAATTCTTTGAAATCTTTCGAAATCCCTTGAAATTTTATTAAGGTCGTAAAAATCACTTAAAATATTATATAAAATCCCCTGAAATCCAGTGAATTTATATAGCATCTTATGATATTTGTAGAAATTCCCTAAAATTTCTCGAAAGTTTTTGAAATCCCTTAAAATTAGTGAAATCATAAAACAACTTCATAAAATCCGTTAAAATTTCCTGAAATCTTTTGAAATATTCCAAAACTCAAAACTTCCGAAATTCTAGGGAATTCTTTAAAATTACATGACATTCTTAGGCATTTCTTTAAATTACTAAAACTCTTGGCAATTCTTTCAAATTATTTAAATCTTTTGAAATCGTCTGATATCTCTTGACATTTTGTAAAGTTTTTAAAAATTCCTCAAAATCTTTTCAAATACCCTAAAATCTGTTAAGGTAAACGTCCCAGTAATCGTGACCATAAGAGATTTCATCGACTTCAAATATTTAGAAAATTGTTTTTGTAGGATTATTTGAAAAATGATTGGTACTGATTGAAGCATCAAACATCCTAGAATATTATAAAAATTGTTCTTACATTATATTTAATATTACTATTTATTTATAAATAATTAAAAGCAAAAAAGCACCGATGTCCCAGTTATCGTGATTTCCAAATCTGTCATGTACTAGTAATCGTGAGTCGTTGTCCCAGTCTTCGTGAAAAAGGTTAAGTTTTCTTGAAATCAGTTTTTAGCAATTTGGAGGTGTATTTTAAGTGTATTTTTGTTTTTTTTACTATACTTTAATGAAATGAAAGATGTATTGTTAGTTTTATATTGATTGAGACCTCTGTGATGAAAGCCGTCGAAACAACCTCAAAATCGAATCTTCTGATAGTTCTGATAAGTCTGATGGACTCTATGAAAATTAATCATAGTGAAAATGGATATTCTTTTAAAAAGTTTAGTTCTTATTTCAGTTGAAAATATTATCGAATAAAATTAATATTTTATTCATAAGAAATAAAGTGGTCACAAAAATAATTCGAGATAAATATTTATTAGAATTTGTATCACGATAAGTAATAACGACAATGCTGAAACTCTTTTGTAATACTGAATATTATAATTAAAAATCATTAACATTTTAAGTAACAAGATGTAGCACACGAAATTTGATCAAATGCAGTGACTAAAAAAATGAGGTTATTTTCTGTTTACGTTGTAACAATATTAAAACTATCAATAATTATATATCTATTACACATTTTTCTTTATATAATGCAGTATAGATTAATGTTATATAATGAAAAATTACTTAATAAATATTAACTTCACCGAAAAATGATAATAAACTCAAAAACTGATAATGAAATCTCTAAACTCATGCAAATATTTTACATCACCTTTTTTCAGTTTTAAGCACTAATTTATATTACGATTACTACTCACAGTAACAAGTCAGTCCTCCATTTTCATTTCATACCTTTTTGAAATTAATTAAATTATTATTTGTAACGAAATATGGAAATAAAATTTTGACAGAGTCGTCCTAGTCTTCGTGACAGGTCACGATTACTCGAGCAACTATGCTTTTGAAATGTCCCTATAATCGTGACCGATATTTCTTGAACGAGAAGGTACTAAATTAAGATTTTACTTTATTTTATGAAACAAAAATTATTTTTTATTACAAAAAAATTATTTTCGTCCCGATAAACTAATTTCTTGACATAGTAAAATCTTAAGTAAACAGACGCCTTTCCTAACCAAAATGTTAAGCTATTTTCCACGTTTCGTGATTCATCGCCACCGGCAATACAAATTAATTTTTTTTACCCATGTACACTATTTGCATGAAAAAACTAACTTGGTTTCCACAGCAAGCATTGTTCAACCTTACTTAAAAATATTTTAGGATTGTATTTTTATGTGGAAAATACTTAATTCTGGCGTTTACACCTCAAAACTCACGATTACTGGGACCGTCCCGATTACTGGGACATCTACCTTAAATCCATTGAAATTTTTTCTAATTCTTAAAATATATTCAAAATTCCTTGGAATCTTTTAAAATATCCTGAAATGTTTGAAAATCTTTCGAATCTTGGAAATGTTTCGAAAACCCTCAATTCTTGTGAATAAATTCATTGAAATTCCAATAAAATCATATGTGACGTGCGCCGAAGAAAGGGGGCTTACTCTGGAAAAATCGAAATCGAGGTTTTTACACCTTTCGATAGTTTTTGAGTTGCCCTTTTTAATGAAACCATCGAAAAAAATTTCCGAGCGTTATTATTGCTAATAATTGAGTTGATAGGTAGCCGAGAAATCGTGCTTTCGCTCGAGAGCTCGAGATCCCGTGAAACACCTCCCACCACTCACCACTACATCTCCGCGTCTCGTCTTTACCCCGTCCGCCGCTATATGCGTGAGAATGTAGTGGCAAGCGGAGAGGGAAGATTTCGTGGTGTTCCCTCTCTTCTAAAAGTCGCGTCTATCGGGTCGACTTCGACCGCTCCTCCTGCAAAATCTCGCTTTCCAGAGTAAGCCCCCTTTCTTCGGCGCACGTCACATATAAGATCCCCTGAAATTTCGTGAAGTTTCATGAAATTCGATGATGTTTGTTACAATTCCCTGAAATATCATAGAAGCTTTTAAAATCCCTCAAAATTACTATAATCCTCGAAAATCTGATAAAATCCGTTAAAATCCCATTAGGATCCCTTGAAATGTTTTAAAATATCCTACAATCCAAATTTTCCGAAATTCTAGGAAATTCTTTAAAATCACATGCAATTCTTTCAAATCCTTTGAAATCATTAACATTTTTGGAAATTCCATGAAATGTTCTAAATCCTTTAAAATCTTTTAAAATTCCTTGAAATTGTTTACATCTCTTGGTAGTTCCGTGAAAGCTTTTGAAATTTTTTGGCATCTTTGAAAATATTCTGAAATCCTTAAAAATCTTACAAATCTTTCAAATGTTTTGAAATCTTTGGCAAAGCTTGAAATATTCGAAAATCTGTTTAAATCCTTGAAAGTCTTCGAAATCCCTCAACTCTTGTGAATAATTTATTTCAAATTTCATAAAAATATTATAGAAAGGCTTGAAATCCTATAAAGTTATATGAAATATGCTGATATTTGTTAAAATTCATTGAAATCTCTAAAAAAACTTTAAAATTCCTCAAAATTACTAAAATCTTCGAAACTCACATAAAATCCATTAAAATCCCTGATAAATGCCTTGAAATCTTTTTTAATATACTAAAACCCAAATCTTCTGAAATTCTTTAAAATCACATAAAATTCTCCAAAATCCCTTCAAATCAATAAAATTTTTGGAAACCTTGAAATTTTCCTGATCTTTTGAAATCTTCTGTCATTTCTTGAAATTTTTTAAACTCTTAAAAATTCCTTGAAATTTTTTGAAATACTCTAAAATCTTTTAAATCCATTAAAATCACTTAAAACTCTTGGAATCTATTGATATTCCTTGTCATGATTTCGAATATCCTGATATCATTAAAATTCTATAAAATCTTTCAAATGTATTAAAATTTTTGGCAATACCTTGAACAATTAAAAAATCTCTTCATATCTTTGAAATTCTTTGTAATCCCTAAATTCAAAAAAATAAAATCTGATGGTATTCTTCAAAATCCCTTACAAATTTTGAAGTGTTGTATGAAATACCTTGAGATTCTGGAAAATTGATTAAAATACCTTATTGAGAGATTTTAGAATCCTTTAGAATCACTGAAATCTTCGAAATATTTGGAAATCTTCAAAATTCTCTAAAATCCCTTGGAATATTTTCAAATATCTTAGCTTAACCCGATAAACTTGGAGAAAATGTTGAATGACCTTGTGAATAATAGTTATTTCAAAAACTGTGAAAAAACTCTGTTTTCATGGATATTCTTTTACAGAATGATGGAAAAAAACTAACCTAAATTATACCGACATGAAGTCTTCAGATCGCAACATTTTCCTCAGCCCGCTTCCCCCAAAAGCTGTTATGTGATATATGGATGGCTCCTAATTTCGTCTTTCAATTTAAACGAAATAATGATGGTAACATTTATTTCAAACAAATGTTTGCGTACTAAATTATTCATGGTCTGACCTAAAACACGTATTAGGGTTAACGAGATTAACAGGAAGCGGATTAGAGTCACTGTTACATCAACAAGTATTTTTCAGCCAAGAAAAATGTATGCATTCAAATTTGTTTATATGTTTAATAAGGACAAAAAAATTCATTGTATAGATGTGCAACTACTCATAAAGTTTGCCGCTGTTGTGAAGATTCACTTGGTTCTGAATTGGAGAATGATTTTAGATCTGGAAAACCACCACTAAAGTCTCTGAGAAAAAAAGTGGTAGTAGTCTACTGCGTTAATTAAAGCATTTGTGATCTTTGTCTAGGGAGGCGCTTACGTCACTTCCCACCTTCCAGTTCTCGCTTTTCACGTTTTATCTGTAATTTTTTGAAAAACGTGCCACATATTACGGTTGGATTTTGAAACGCCAATTAGGGCTGTCCAAAAAGTACGTGATCAATTAAGAGAGGGGGGGGGGGGGGGGCGAGGTCGCGCTAATATCTACGGTTGGTAACAGGGGTACAAATTATACTATTTGGTCAAAAATTCAATTATTTTGTTGAAAAAAGTCATCTTTTTTCTTCGAGGATTCAACTACATGGTTCAACGATGAACGAATTGGCTGAAAATTTATTTTGTTTGTTAAAGATTCATCTTTTTCTTTGTAAAATTCAACTATTCCATTTTCTGACAATTAATCTTCTTGGTTGAAAAATGTTTTGTGTAGAACACATTTGTTGAAAATTCATTCTTTCATTCTTTCATTATTTTTGATAGAAATTCAAATTTTCTGTTTAAGCTCAATCATTTTTATTTGAGGAATCAACTATTCTATTGGAAATTCGTATTTTTTGGGTGAAAAATGATCTGCTTGGTTCATAGTTTACCTACAGTGCTAGGTCCTATCTTAGCACGAATAATACAGTATAGATCGCAAGGAAACTGAAATAAAATTTAAAAAAAAAAAACAGAAAGTGTTTATAAAATGATTATAAAATAATGAGGCGATTGAACGGAGTATTTCGGTCATTCCATTTTTGATTGAACATATTGCATGAAAGGATAACGGCTCTCGAAGATCGTTAAACATGCGTGGCGCTCTTCAAGAAAAAGTACATAGCCTCCGCTTTGACCGATTGGGCAAATGGAACTACAAATTTACCATCGGATTTTGTCATGAGTGATTTTCGAGGGCGTCTATCTTCCACAGTATCAAGAAGCTCTATCAAATATGGGGGTTCATCTCTCGACCACACCTTGGAGGCGAGAATACAGAGATGCAGCTTTAATCGCTGATCCATCTTTATCCAACCGGATTCAGCGAACTCCGGGAAAATGTGGTGGAATTTTTTAATACCAAATACGTATCTTTAGCAGGAATTTTACACTCCTTGTAGCCTCTTCCTCAAGGACACCCTCAGGACAGGCCTATAGCTCGTGAAGGCGTAATCAAAAAGGGAGAGAACTGACGATTGACTTAAGATCGATTTAATAATTTGCTGAAGCGAGCGAGGGAAAGGATATAGCTTCCTCAATCGGATGTAAGCAGCGTTTAACTTTTTAACAGTGTGTTCTTCGCAGCTTGATGAGGAGTCCATTGTCAGGCCTGAGTTTTTTGCTCTGAAGACCACGAAAAGCTGCGAGCAGTTGATACTGAAGATAGATAAACGGTCTTGGTCAACCTTACCGGTCGGTAGAATGACCGATTTGGACGGATTGATGACTAGTGCGCGTTGTTCTGCCCAGCCTGCTACGCAGATCAAGATCGCATTCAGAATCACTGCTTCACCCTCAATATCTCCCACTTTACATCGCACATTGATTTGAATATTATCCGCGTACATATTTATATGAACTTGATGTCACCCTGAGCAACCGCTTCTATTAGCCGCAAGACTTCTACAATTGTCGTTTGAAAGGGAACCCTCATACCAACTTAGAGTGGATTCCAAATATCCTATCGACGCCAGCTTTGTCAAGAGTAAGCCATGGTTCAATATGTTCCAAAAGTACGGGATAGATCTCAACAGGGCCATCAAGATTACCTCAGAACAGACCAACGCTCGTACCTATCTCATCAGAGACATGTAGAAGGGTTGTCTCAGCAGAGAACCCCTTCCCAAAGTTCGACTGGCAAGAATGCAAAACCCGTTTTTTTAAACGAAGAAGGTTAGCTGATATACACAGATTTTCTCCAAGCTTTTTGAAAGATATGGTAGTATGGTGATTGAGCGAACATCTTCATAAAAACTTGGGCTTTCACATTTCGGCAATGGGCGGGCAATGCCTACTTTCCAAGCAGAGGGGAACCTCCTACTGTTAAGGAGGAGTTCATTATATTTCATAGTGCTGGAAGGCAGGAGGGCAGACACAAATAAATCAATGAGCTCTTAATGCCATCTGATCCAGTTGCTGTGGAAGTGATTGACTTCATAGCATTATAAAGATGACTAAAGTTGATCTGCCGAAATACTAGGGTGTTATCGGGGACTGACTCAAATTTATTCGCCAAATCTCGTAAGTCCTGAAGCAGAGATTCTGAGGCCTCTGCTGGTGGGATGGTGTCAATGTAAGAATCATTAATTGTGGGTGGGTCCGGTATTAATTTACCCCATGAATGTTGTTGCTGTCCAGACCATACCCTCGCAAAATTAATTTGTTCCCAAACATTTTTAGAAGAGCTCATATCCGGGAATGACGGGAGGTAACCCTCCTTTTTGCTTTTTAGGGCATACGTGGCTCAGTTCCGAAGGTACATAAATTTAGCTCTACTAGATTCAGAGTTATTCCTACGACATTTGCAGCGAGCCCCATCCCAAGCTTTGGAGATCTTTCTTATTGAATCCGAGAACCATGGCGGTTTTGGTCTACATATTCGAAAACGTCGGATCGGGTAGACCTGATTAATTACTTCTAAGACCAGGAAAGACAAGCGTTCGACCTTTCCATCAACGGAATTACAATTGAAGACGCTATTCCAGTCCGTCAGGTTTGCTGCCTCGTTGAATGCCTGCGGTTCCACTAGCTTCAAATTCCTGCCCACTCGGAAAATACCTAATCTATTTTTGACTCCAAATTAATGTGACAAAAGATCATGTCCTGATTAAACTTTTTTGATAATGCAATAACACCTGGGTCGCTGATGTGGAGGTTTGTGCTAACAAACAGAAGATGTAAGATTGCATTTGATCGTGTTGGGACAACAATAACCGGATTTAAACAAAAAGGGCGACAGAAAGAGAGAGTATAATTTGTCCCAGCCTGGATTCCCAGCTTCAATTACATTGAAATTGAGATAGCTCAGAAAGGTGGTGTGATCAGATTCACAGTTTTCGCGAACTAAGGCATCTTCCAGAGTACCTTCACAAGAGGGGTCCGCACTGGGACTTTTATATACCGCCAAAATGGCAAGTCAGAATTAGATATTGTTACTTCTTCTAATGGCGCTAATTACATTATATCCCTTAATAACTACTGCTGAATCAGGAATGCTTGGTTGCAACCACGACTCGGATACTGCAAGAATATCCAAATCGTACATGTGCACAATATCAGCTAAATCATCAACTTTAGGTAAAAGGGATCTACTGTTTATATGCGCTACACGGATTGTCCATGCATATGTGCTACCGTATGATAGGGAAGTGTCTTCGTCAGGTGGAACCCCAGATGTAGTCGTAAAGGTAGCTGTAAATATATTTGTATAAGAAGCAAAGGTTGAGGTTTCCCTAGAGGAATATTCCTGGCCATTTGACATACTACTCGAGAAATCTACCGAATTAGTGAGCGAATGGAGGAGAGTAGTAGTGATTCATCCGAGCGACACGACCAAAGAAACGACCGAAAATATTTTTGTTTATCGCCTTGACAATCGAGCTGTCATATATTAGAATATATATATATATATATATATATATATATATATATATATATAATAATACAAGTAGAAAATAAGTTGATAGACGTAGAAAGGCCTTTTTCAAGGTTAAAGCTATTTAACTTCTACTTTCATACCTCATCAATATTCAAAAAATATACAATGTTGCTTCATAAAATATATCAGACTAATAGACTAAAAAAGTTTGGTATTTTTCAGAATTTATACTTTTTATCAAAACAAGTTCATTTCGAACATATTTTTACGTATTACATTTTTGGAACATTGGAAATATTTAATTTAAAAATTTCAGTTCGCTTTGGCATCTGAGTTAAAAACAGGATAAAGGAGATTTTGTGATACATAGTTTTATTATTAGAAATGATTAACATATGTATGGTTCATGAAAGTGATGTATATTACTCGCTACATATTTACATAATTGTATTGTGAAACAATATTATACATCATTCAGATTGAATGCACTTGCAAATAGAATAATTCTTTCTTTTCGTCCAGTCATTTATACATAAAATTTCACGAGCCACGTCTTTTTTTAGTTTGTTCCCATCACTGTAGAAACTAGAGATCTCTTTTTTTGCGGTATCATTTATTAGGTGTCCTGTATCTGAATAGGAGAACTTCATACTGTTATTTCCAATGTAAAACAAATGAATCTGAGGGCGCAGTCCCATGGATACATATTAGCAGAGTAGCAGATTTGCGGAGTAGGTTTTTCGACCAATCGGATGATTGCAGAGAATTTTCTAAAAAGTTTTCTGAAAGAGATAAGTTCAAGCCGTGCAGGGACTAGGGAATAGTGTAGAACCTGCGTTCGTGATGTTTTCAAATATTTGAAAAGTGATAAGTGAAAATGGAATTTGGTGGTTAAAATATTGTTCAAAATGAGTAATAACGACGGAAATCAGTCTGGGGTAAGTACTGATATAATAAAGTAGAATATTACTATGTTTTTGTAAACAATTTGTGCAAAAAACTAAATGTGAGGTGTTATAAAACGAATTTTAAAGCTGGATGGGTAAGCTAACCAACACACAAAAATTTGCAGTTTTTGCAAAACTATACAAAAATAAAATAATTTCGTGAACAATTCTAAATTTTATGTACTAAATTTATTGACGCAATGTTTTCTAAAAAAAAATGGCGAAGAAGTTCGGTTTACTTTTTCGATATGCAGGTTATAATCTATGTGGTCATCCTACAATAATTTTTATTATCTTTTTTAATGAAAAATAATAATTTAGAAACTGTTCGCTTCTGTTGTCAATATAATTATTGATTTTGAAGAGATATAATAAATAAACCGATATAATAAATATTTTTTAGACTGTGTCTAGTCGTCCTGAAATATTGGGATAGATGGAAAAGGGCATGGACTAGTCGTTCCAAAAATTCGGGATGACTAGCCAAGTTTATAAAAAATATTTTACTACTTATACCGAATTTCGAGATGACGAAGGGACTTCGATTTTCCTAATATTGTCTAAATAGGATATTTTATTACTGCCTTCAGCTCAATTTTTTGAAAACTGATACTTGTGAAAAACAATGTTTTAATTAGTATTCGTGTTCAGCAGGAATATGTATATACCAAAATTCATATAATCTCTTTTAGTTTATTGCAAAAAAATAAAAACGTGTGTGGCTGCACTTTATTATTTTTTCTGAACGATTTAATAAAATCAAAATTCTGTATTTTATTTTATATTCAAGTTAAATACTTAATATTATTTGAGTAGATTTGAAGAAAGATGCTTTTGTTTTATTATTTTAGAGAATTATTTCAATCTTTAATACCAAAGCTTGGATATAGTTGATCTAATTTCCTCTAAATTAGGGACATAAACTTTTCTTTCTTTCTTTTTTCTTGATTCCTTTTCCTAATGAATAGCACAAGAAAAATGTTTCTAGTCCGCTAATTTGTAATCTGCATATTTCGAAACCGCCCTATCCCATGGTGCATATTAGCGAAGTGCGGAGTAGAAGCCAGCCAATACGAATGTCTTCTCTTGTATAAATTGTTTTTTGTTTTTTCTTGAAACGGTGCGTTATTGGCAGTCTCCTATTTGTCCAAATCTGTAAACCGTAAAATGTACGGTCATGGGACAGGTAGACAATAAAGTGTGCTGATTAGCAGATTAGAAGAATTCAAAATATTCGAGAAATTTCAGAAATTCATAATATTTCAAGAATTCAGGAAATTTCGAATATTCCAGGAATTCAGAAAAGTTAAATATTTAAGGATATTGAGAAATTCAGAAAATGTCAGGTATTTTTGATCATTGGGCAATTCAAGAAATGCAGAGAATTCAAAGAATTTTAGAAATTCAAAACATTCAAAAAAGTCAGAATATGCAAGGATTTAAGGGAATTCAGAAAAATCAAGAGTTTTTGAAAATTTAAGAAATTTAGATTTTCACAGATTTCGAGAATTCAGGGAATTTAAAATATTTAAGAAAAAACCAAAATTTGAGTAAATTTAAAGATTCTCAGCGATTTCAGAGCATTTAGAAAATGTAGAGAATTCACGAAATTCAGAATATTGAAGGAATTCAGGGAACTTATAGAGTTGCAGGGATTCCAGAGCATTAAAGGAATTCAATACAGTCATGAAATTGAAGGACTCGAAACAGAGTTCACAGAATGCAGGTTATACTGAAAATTCTAGGAATTTCAAGTGTTACACAATGGCGAAAAACTACGCTGAATTTCAGGGAAGTCATGGAATGCAGAGAATTTCAAAAATTCAAGGAATCGAGAATATTTACGGAATTAAAGGATCCAGGGAATTTAGAGAATGTCCAGGATTTCACAACATTCAGGAAATTCATATAATTTCAGAAATTTTATAGCATTAAGGGAATTTAAGGAATTAAGCTCGGAATTTAGAAGATTCAGGGAATGCAGCAGATTCAGATAATTAAACAAATTTCGGAGAATTCAAGGGATTCACAGAATTCCGAATATTCAAGGAATTCAGGATATTCGAAGATTTCAGGGAATTCAGAGAATTTTATAGATTTTAGAGCATTTAGGTAATTAAAGAAATTCAAAGAATTAAAAACGTTTTGGGAATTCAGAAAATTAAAAAAATTCAGGAAATTGAAAATATTCAAGGATTTCAGAGATTCCAGAAAATTTTAGGAATTTATGGAATCTGTCAAATTTTCATTGCTCTAAACTAAATATAAAACTCTTTGTTTTGAAGAAAGACATACAATTTTGTACTGTTTCAAATAATAAACTAAGAAAGTTAAAGATTCCACTCCTCCTTGAAATTAAAAATTTTTACTTGTAATAGATACTAACATTTGATTTGATTATTTTCATTGAAACTATTATCAGAGGTCAAGAAGTTTAAAGTATTTTTCATTATTAAATTGAACATTGATTAAAAAATGATTGGTTTCTAATTATTTATTTTATTTTATTACATAGTTTCAAATATTTGAAATTTATCTCAACAAATTTCATATTTTATCAATTAAAAATTATCATTTTCTTGTTACATTTATGTGCTTTTTCAGAATTTAAATAATAAAACGAACCAATAAGAAAAAAACACCAATAATAAAACAAAAGCATCTTTCTTCAAATCTACTCAAATAATATTAAGTATTTAACTTGAATATAAAATAAAATACAGAATTTTGATTTTATTAAATCGTTCAGAAAAAATAATAAATTACAGCCACACACGTTTTTATTTTTTTGCAATAAACTAAAAGAGATTATATGAATTTTGGTACATACATATTCCTGCTGAACACGAATACTAATTAAAACATTGTTTTTCACAAGTATCAGTTTTCAAAAAATTGAGCTGAAGGCAGTAATCAAATATCCTATTTAGACAATATTAGGAAAATCGAAGTCCCTTCGTCATCTCGAAATTCGGTATAAGTAGTAAAATATTTTTTATAAACTTGGCTAGTCATCCCGAATTTTTGGAACGACTAGTCCATGCCCTTTTCCAACTATCCCAATATTTCAGGACGACTAGACACAGTCTAAAAAATATTTATTATATTGGTTTATTTATTATATCTCTTCAAAATCAATAATTATATTGACAACAGAAGCGAACAGTTTCTGAATTATTATTTTTTATTAAAAAAGATAATAAAAATTATTGTAGGATGACCACATAGATTATAACCTGCATATCGAAAAAGTAAACCGAACTTCTTCGCCATTTTTTTTAGAAAACATTGCGTCAATAAATTTAGTACATAAAATTTAGAATTGTTCACGAAATTATTTTATTTTTATATAGTTTTGCAAAAACTGCAAATTTTGGTGTGTTGGTTAGCTTACCCATCCAGCTTTAAAATTCGTTTTATAACACCTCACATTTAGTTTTTTGCACAAATTGTTTACAAAAACATAGTAATATTCTACTTTATTATATCAGTACTTACCCCAGACTGATTTCCGTCGTTATTACTCATTTTGAACAATATTTCAACCACCAAATTCCATTTTCACTTATCACTTTTCAAATATTTGAAAACATCACGAACGCAGGCGCTACACTATTCCCTAGTCCCTGCACGGCTTGAACTTATCTCTTTCAGAAAACTTTTTAGAAAATTCCCTGCAATCATCTGATTGGTCGAAAAACCTACGCCGCAAATCTGCTACTCTGCTAATATGTATCCATGGGACTGCGCCCTGAGTTTCCACCAGCGGTCTATTAGTACCACTCGAGACTGTTTTTCTGAGTTTTATTCAATACGTGAAATTAGCCCTAAAATAATACTTTTTTTTTACAGTGATGTTTTCGCGTTATCCAGGAAGAGCGAGAAAAGAGGCGTTCCACAGGCACAGATGTTGCTTGAATGCTGAATAAATCGCGAGCCATGCGTGCTAGATTGGGATGAATCTTTTGATGGTTTTTCCACCAGAGAAAAATGACAGCAGTCTCATGAGCTCTGTCTGACGTTATATATTCATTAGTTTCTTTTCTCCAATCTTCGTCTGGCTTTTTCCGTCCAGGTACAGCTCCTTGTTGCTTCTATTCTGAGGAGTCTTTTCTATAGTGTTGGTTTAAATTGATCTCTTCGTCACTTGATTCTTCCACTGCAAGTTGCTGATCAGTAATTTCAAGAACCTCTTCTTGAGACGGCACAACGTACACGCAGAAAAAACAACCCTATATTTTACTAAAAACCAAGTTAAATCTACTGATCTTCCAAGTACGTATATGGACAACACGTCAGTTCAGTAAATTTTACAACTATAGACAAATTAATATGACTATCATTGATGGTTACCAGTACCGATTCTCAAGCGCTGTTGACCTGCGGATCAGTAGATTTTACCGATCCAGTCGCTATTCTGCACTATTCCTCGATGCTGCAATTACGAATTATCATGTCATTTTGACGGATAATATAAACAGATCTAACTTATGTTAACGGTGCAGACTATAGTTTTGACGGCTCTATAAATTGTGAAAAAAAGGCTAAACAATAATTAATAAATAAACAAACGGTTAATTCTGAGATATATTTTCGGTTATACTTATAATTAATCGGTATTTGTAAGTAACAACGCTTATAACACAATTAAAATTTCGCACGCAACGGAGGGTAACGACTTTTGAATACGCGTTCATGCCATCGCGGCACACGACAAAAGTTCTTGCATTCACCTCATATATCCATACAAGTCAGCTGGAACAGTCGCAGAACGCAAAAACGTCTTGCTCCAATAAACTCTCAACTGTACGCGATCTGTGAATAAGATTTGCCATCCAAAATTGTGTTATTTATTATAAAACCCCTTCATTGCTGAGTGAGAATATGGAGTAATGTGACGACTGTCACAGAAATGTCAACAATCAATGTTTTGTAGGTGATGCAATACATCCATTGCCGATGGCGTCATGAATTCATCCGGTGGTCCGCGCGGATAGGTTGCGTTATTACGACTGAGGGCGAGCTAAGAAAGCTATTCGGAACGTTAGCATGTACCGATCCTTCTTTAATGTTTACTGCACCACTATTGTAATCTCGGTTCAGTGGATTTTACACATCTTACCGTATTTCATACCAGGGAATAGAGGTTGATTTTACTAAGCAGTAAATTGAATGCTACAATGACTATTGGGAGAGTTGCATCTTTTTCTCCTGAAAGAGCTTCTGATACATATTTGAAGTGCTTTAGATTTTTGTCAGCTGCAGCTAGAAGAGTCCAGTCCAGAATTCTATCTTGTTTTTACGTCATTACTCGGTGCCATCATTTTTGTATTTGTCATGATGCAGCAACACTCCAATTTGTGATGTAGTTGTTCGCTGTACTTTAACTTCATGAACAACTATCTTAATTTCCCTATAGGCAACTGATTTTTACTACTTTCGGCTTCTTATATTAATATTTCATCCTCTTCAATTTCATTATCTGGCTTAACCTCATCCTCGTTTTGCAGTCTTAATTCTTTGAGGAAATCTTGTACACCCAAATTTTCAATCTGAGCTATGCACCTAAAATCTTGGTCTTCTGAATCAAACACAATATCATCTTGGTCCATGAGTAACTCGAATTCAGCGATAAATTTTGTGTTTCTAGCAGCATTATCTAAAGTTATTCCTTGCACTTTCTTCTGAAGTTTATATTCTTTCCAAAAATTTCGAAAGATGTTCGCAATATCACTTCCAGCGTGAGCATCATTTGCGAGGATAAATTCTAAAGTTAAAGACTGCAAGACCCAATCATCGTCATATTATTCAAAATCCTCAAACCCGTGATTCCATGAAAGCAAATAGCAGCTACAGAGGTGCAACTATCTACAGTAAAAGATATCTTTGATACATTTTTAGTAGCGTTTTGATTACTGCTTCTTGCATATCCTTGAAATTTGAGGAAATCATTGTTCGCAGAGGATTTTTTTGTGGAAGATTCGCATTTTTGTTTAAACAGGCGAAAAAATCGGAGGTTACTTCATCATCAAAAAATCTTATTGGCAGATATTTTCTCGCTACCCATTCCACCACTATACGATTAAAGATGTTTTGATCAAATTTCTAATGAAATATTGATATGAAATTATTATATCAGAAATTGGGCAGAGAAATGAAACTTTTTAGTTGTATTTATATTTTTAAACAAACCCATTTTTTTTATTTTAAGAAAGACCGAATTTATTTTAAATTGCTGAGCATATGCATACTGAAGTCGCAAAATCGTTTTAAGACAAAATATGTTGTTTTTCTATGTTATTTACAAGTGTTTTTAGATGACTTGTATTGTACTGTTTAAACAAAAAAATGTTTGAATAAGTTATGAGTATTAGAACTTTTGAAGCTGGTGAAATAGGCAGGTAACATCATAAAGTAATTCGCAGAATGTTTAAAAATTTTTTTTTTCCTCTGTAAGAATATACGAATATAACACAATTGTTTATACGAATTGTTATGAAAAATAAAATTTTCGACTCAGAATAAAAATTTCGGGTTGAGAAAATCATAAAATCATTCCCACCAACTTTTTGCAGAAAAATTGTTTTCGTCCGTAAGAAGATAGGACTATAAACCATTATTTGTATAATTTGTTAATGAAAAGCATGAATTTTTATGTTCAAATATTTTTTCGCTCCAAATAAAATTCTCAAGCATTTTAAAATTATTTGTTACGTCGACAAAATATTTATGTCGTCAGAATTCTATAGATGTCTATTGGTTTGAAACATTTTGTATGGCAATAAAATGTCTTTAGGCAATTTTATTTCATTATATTTGTGTCTAGGCATTTTCTATTATTGATTTCTTGTGTGCCTAATTGTTTACACGATCACAAAACTCAACTGCGACCTGCAGCTTAATTTTTCCGCAAAAATCCATTTCTGGACCCGTGACCAATTGATTTCTCATTTGTGGGACTCCAGCGTTCGCAACACGCGGGAAAAGATCTGCTCACACGTTTGGCACTATCGCTTACTCAAATGCGGTGAGGTCGCTGCACCAACCGCCGTGGTGGCGCTGCGTTCCCACTAAGAAGACAGCTTGCCCAAAATTTTTTTAGTGCAGTTGTATTTCCATTCATAATTTTTATTATAATTCCCAAATTTTGTGCAGAGCAAGCCTTACATTTCGCGAACTTCTCCTTTTTATCCATGTATCCGTATTCAAAAATACTTTTCCTAGAACTTCCTTTCTCCTTCTTTTTGTCACTGATTTCGATTCAGATGAATCTTGATCAATCATCAGTTTATCACTGAGAAGATTAAATTATATAATACATTGAAATATATCTTAAATGAATTTTGAATGCTAATTTGTATTTTTTTTTGTAAGTTTCTTATTTTAGATTTTACTAAAGTTTTATTATTATTAGTATTTGTATTATTTTGTATCATTGTTTATTATTTCAAATTTAGTATCTACCTCGTAGATTTTTTCCCTCTGAATAGCTTGTATCTTCTGTCATCTTTCTCCAGATTGTGCTTAATCGTTAAATTAAATTGAAAGTTCAAGAAAAACAGATTTAACGTTAAATTAAACGATCAATCCCAATAATCTACGGCAGCAGAGCTCTGTCACTAAAGGGCTGTCACGAGTGACGTTTCTCAATCATTTTCGAGGACCTCGTTCGATATCTTTCGAAAAATGAGACGATACGACTCGAAACTTAACAAATTAACACGCGAGATGATCGTTCGAAAAAAGGTGCTGATAACAAACGAGATCGAGCGAAACAGTTGAATTTCTCGTATCGGCGTGAATCACTAGAGAGTAGTTGACATACCTAGAGTTCAGAGGTGGACGGTGAGCAGGTTCTGAATAACTGCGAGGAGTAATTTTTGAACTTACGTCATTTCGAAGTAGATTGTGTCGAGAGGAGAGCGCCAGCCAAAAAGTTGTCTAGTTGATCTAAGTTGTCGAAGATGGGGACCTTTATTGGTCTCGAGGACATATGAGAAGAGTACTTACACCAGATCTTTTCATTCTATATCCAGGCCCTTGCAGAGAGTTTACCAAATCCTATTTTGTTCTTGATCTTTCTCAGAAGTTTGTAAAGTACCTGTGACTGATTTTGGTTGATTTGAATATCACCATCTGTCAACTTGTCATTGATGTAATTTGTGTACCTTTGGCTTCTACTCGTCCTAGTCTGTCACTAATTACACTCAAAATAGAGAGAATCAATTGTGAGACATGATCTGTTATCTCCTTCACCACGTGAGAGGGATCGTCAGGCCCCATCCTGGTTGATTTATGTTTGGGATCCCTATTCGGAGATTCAGAATGAACTAAGAGAGTCTCATTCATGCGGCTTGTCGGTGGGAATTCCGCTTCTTCCTCACTATCTGTAGTAAGCTGGACTTCCTTAAATGACATTGAAGAACCTGGAACGTTACTTACATCGGCAAAACTATGACGGCAACCACCGCATACCAACAAGACACCTCCCTTCCTTTGCTTGATCTCGTAAAAGTCACAGCATTCAGCATGAGAGGCTTCCTTACATGATGTGCAAATCCGAGCTTTCGGAAGTTTTTTTTATAACGCTACTACAAGTTTTACAGAAACGCATCTGAAGCTCAGAAGAGGCTGATTGTGATTGAGCATATGTATTAGACATCCTGATAAAATGTAAGAGAAATAGTAGAGAGGTAATTAACTCATATTTTAAAGTGCTTACGAGGAATAAATTAGCACAAGAAGTAAGTCGGCATATGAAGAAAAGCGGCTTGCAGAAAGAAAATCCAAACATCGAACGTTGGCAGAAGCACTACGCATCCAAAACTCATTCGATGCCAATTAGCTATCACCCAGATAGACATTTCTGCTTCATCTTTACACTTATTCCTTGATGATCGTTAATCGGTGGTTCACAGGACTTAGAAGCACCTCTTATCCAAAGAATTATAAAAAATCGCGTGCGTCCTAAACTATGACCCAAGACAGATTTATGTGTAAACATCGTCGGTAAACGTTGACTGAAATTGAAATATTACATAAAGCAAATAATAACTCACGCACATGTGGGAGTATAAAAATTTATTTTCTCTTATATATAATGTCGTGCAAAAGTTTCTGGACAGTTATTTTCCAATAGGATAATAATCCTAATCTAACAATGTAACAATAACCCTACTTTAATAATAATAAACTGTAGATTTTCTCTCGATTGACATATCCGGCATATTTTGCCGGATTTGAATGAACAAATAATTATTGTTTGAATAATAAAAACTTATTTACAAAATACTTGGAAACTCGTCCCTTATTAATTAAAAATAATTCTTGTAAAGAAAATCCGAAGGACACCGTTTTTAGTATGAATTTAATAGAGAACTGCTATTTTGCATTTTTTGGGGTCACTTTCCAAGCATAATAACAATTCACAAAAATTTTATAACAAGTAGCTCTTTTCCCCATTTTTTTCTATATCAAGCTTTTCCCATTTAAAACCCCATGTTAATTTCAGAGGCTCGGTGGTACGGGTTAACTTCGACAAAAAAAAAGAAAACAAGAAAAATGTTAAGTTGATAAACTGTAAATATAAATTAAGTATTTATTTTTAAAATTGAACTGTAGTACGACTCTTAACAATAGAATTATAATAAAATTGATTTTATAAGACGATTCTGAATCTGTTTATAATTGAATAATTTATAGATTTTTACGTTAAAAATTGAACTATTTCAATTTGAATGCCTTACGTAATTAATTTAATGTATGCATCCGATTGAAACTTCAAAATCTTTTTTTAATTTTCAAAAACATTTCAATTAATATATTCATTATTTTAAAGTTTTCATTGTTTCATTTTTTTTAATTTTTCATTTGTAAATGACATTTTTCATTTAAGATTTTCAAGAAACAACTTATAATTACTAAATTGTACTGTTTTTAAGTTCAAATTGTTCAAAAATGATATAATTTTCAACACTTAAAAAATTCATTGATTCATTCTTCAAACTATTTTATTTGGGACCGTACTGAAATTACGTAACAGTTTAAGGGGGATGGAGGGGTCAAAAGATTTTGTTACGATTTATTACTGAAGGGGGGGGGGGGGTTCTTCATTCATGTATGTAACTTTCGGAAATTCGCAAATTAAATAAGTATCTCGCAGAAATTGTACAGAAATTTAATATGAATTCAACTTTACGCACCAAAGGAAACTGGTGAGTGAAAAAAGGAACCTAGCCAACAACAATTTTTTTTAATTCAGGACAAAGTCAGGGATTTGTAAAAAAATCTTACAAAAGTCCAAGATTTATATAACTTTAAATAACTGTCAAACCGAATAGATTTGAAAATTTTCAACTTTTATTTGAAATTATTTTATTCCGCTTATAAAAGATTCTAGGTTCAAAATGTTACAAATGTAATATTCTGGTTTTTGAATATTAATGGTCAGGGGAAATGAAAAGGTGGTTAGGGAAAAATTAGAGAATTTTGAAAATTAAGTTTTGCGGTATTCCTGATATAACATTCTTCTTAGTAATTTATTTGCTTTGTATTTATATTTCTTTTTTTGCAGTTCCTCCTTCCTGAAAATGATCTTTTTAGTTGTAAATTTTATTATTTGTTTGAAAATGCAACAGTTTTGTTCATAAATTAATCTTTTTGCTTGAAAATTCAACTATATTTTTAAATATTTGTCTTTCTGATTTAAAATTTCATCTGCTTCAGTAGAAAATTGATCTTTCTTCGATGAAAATGCAACTGTTTGATTAAAAATGAAATAATTGTTTCAAAAAGGCATCCTTTTTGCATGAAAATTTAACTGTTATTATCGAAAAATCGTCTTTTTGGGTTGAAAATTCAAATACCTTCGTAGAAAATTCACTTCTCATTTAAACAGTTTTTTTTCTTGAAAATTTTATTTGAACCACTTTGTTAAAAAATAATTTTTTCGTTGAAGATTCATATTTTTCTTTGAAAATTCGTCTCTTTGGTTAAAGTTTGACTACTTAGTTGAGAACTGATTTTTTATAATTGAAAATTTAACTGCGTGAGTAAAAGTTGAACTATTCTGTTGAATTTGTTTTTAATGAAGCTTTACCTCTTTGGTTAAAAATTTAACTATTTTGTTGAAAATTAATTTTTTTTCTGAAAATTCCTATTTCACTTGTTGAAAATTCAATGTTTGTACAGAAAATTCGTCTTTTGGCTTTCAGGATCAACAATTCAGGTGAACTTTTTTTTCTTTCATCACTGAGAAATCTTTTTATTTGTTGAAAATTCGTCTTTTTGATTTTGAAATTAATTTTTTTTCAATTACATTTCATCCTTCTAGGTTGAACTATCAACTATTAAACTTTTTTGTTACGAATTTTCTTTTAAGGTTGAAAATTAAACTATTTCTTTGAAAAGTGAATTGTTTTGTAGAGAATTGAATTATTTTGTAGAAAATTTAAGTATTTTCTGAAGAAGTCATCTCTTATCGTAGAAAAGTCACTTTTTTTGTTTAAAAGAAATAAATTTCAAAATTTTTGATTTGTATATGCATGTTAATGGGATTTGAATGTTAATGGTTAAAGAAAAAAAATTGGTCGAAGAAAAATCATAGAATTTTGAAAATGAAGTTTTCTCCCTGCACAGCACGCATTATCTTAAATACAACTAATTTCCACTAGTTTCAAGTCCCATATCTTATTATTTCTGGAAACCATAAATTACGTACAGCAATAGGGGGGTAGAAACATTTTGTTACGGTTCGTTACATGGGGGTGGAGAGGGTCGATTATCCGTTACGTAATTTACGTACGGCTCCTTTCCTAAAACGCATTTTCTCCTTTGCCTGCTTAGTCAAGCTTTGTTTATAAAATACCGGTGCGGACCGATATGAGTTATCTGAAAGAATACATTGTGTGGCATTTATATTACGCATCTACATTTAGAATTAGGCTAATTATATTTCCTGAAGAAGATTAATAAATTCTATCACTTATATCCAGAAAACAATAATTTTCCACGATTTTAAGATGATATAAGATCAAATATTCTAGTCCGGCAAAATATGCCGGATTTCAATGTTCTTTTCCGGTATATTTTATCGTACACTAAATTGAACTCTACAGAATTTAATATGAATTTAAAATGCGTGAGAGAGAGGGGGTGGAGAAGGAGAGAGAGAGAGAAGGAGAGAGAGAGATGGAGAGAGAGATGGAGAAGGAGAGAGAGATGGAGGAGAGAGAGAGATGGAAAAGGAGAGAGAGAGAGAGAGAGAGAGAGAGATGGGCAAAGAGAGACTGAAGGGCTCCTGTCTGTGGGTGAAGAAAAGCGAGCCTCCGGTCTGTGCCATAAGACACAACGTGTAGCGTTACACTATGCAGTCGTGGTTTCATTCGAATCAGGTGCGACTCCCCTATCGAGGTCTAAGATGTTTACACATCAAAAACTGGAGTATGTATATCACCAAAAAGTCACAAAAGTATAGGAGCTGTCGCTCCGTCTCAGCCATCTTGTAACCCCCTGGTAGTTCCCTGGAATATTCTTTTTTTTTTTGTAGAAAATTCGTCTGCTTGGCTTGAAAATTCAATAATCTGGTAGAAAATTAAACTATTTAGTTAAGAATTTGTCTGTTTTGGTTTAAGTCAATACGTTGAAAATTACGCTTTTTAGTTGAAATTTAACTTTTTGGTTGAAAATTCAACTATTCAGTTAAAAATTGATTCCTTTTTCGAACATTCGTGTTTTCTCGTAGAAAATTAATCTGGTTTCAGCGACAAGTTGATGCATGTTATCGAGATTTTGTCCTTTTGGTAGAAATTTAATTATCCTTGTTGGAAATTCATCTCTTCGGTTGAAAATTGAACTACTTAGTTGAAACCTCAACTGTCTTGCTGAAAGCTCGTCTTTTTGGCTTGCAAAGTCAACATTTTTATCAAGTTTTTTTCTTTATTGACTGAAAATCATTTTTTGATAGAAAATGAATCTGTTTTAGTTAAGTTCAACAGGTTAAAAATTCTTTTTTTTTTTTTTAATTAAAATTTGAAACTAAAAACGTTGACTATTCCATTTTTGGTTTGAAAAAATCTTTTTAAGTTGAAAAATCAACTATTTTGGTTGAAGTTCATCTTTCTTCATTGAAAATTCAACTATATGTTTGAGGACAAAGTAGTTGAACTTTCAGACAAGTAGTGGGGAATTTTCAGCCAAAAAAAAGATGAATTTTGCAAAAAATGTAATAGTTGATATTTCAACTTAAAAAAGATTTCCATATTAAACCAAAAACGGTTGAATTGAACCAAAAAATACGAAATTTTGACTTTGTTTAAAGCTTTTAAAATTTCTTCGAATCTTTAAAAACATTATAAAATCCTTAAAATGCTTACAAATCTTTCAAATGTTTAAAACCTTCGGCAAAGCTTGAAATATTCAAAAATATCTTCAAATCTCTTTAATTTAGATTTTCTTCAACAAAGAAAGATTTTTCATTCAATAGAGAAAAAAAAATGTTTATCCAAAATGTAGAATTCTTGAGTAAAAAAGGATTAATTTCCAACCAAGAAAATGGATTTTCTACTATAAAAGACGAATTCTCAATCGAATATATAAATTTTGAAACACATGGTGGAATTTTCACTTTAAGAAGACGAGCTTTCTACAAAACAGTTGAATTTTCAATGAAATAATCACATTTTCATTCAAAAAGAAAAATTTTCTACTAAAAAGACGAATTCTCAACAAAATATATCAATTTTTAATCAAATATTCGCATTTTTTAACCAAGAAGATTTTTTTTAATTTTCTACCCAAAAAAAAACAATCTTCAACCGATCAAAGAAAAATTTTCAACCAAGAAGTTTAATTTTCTACTAAAAAGACGAATACTCAACAAAATATATCAATTTTCAGTCAAATATTTGCATTTCTTAACCAAGAAGATTTTTTTTTCATTTTCTACCAAGAACATTAATTTTCTACCAAAAAAAAAAAACAATCGTCAAAAAAAAGAATAAAATAGTTAAATTTTAATTTCAAAAAGTAAATTTTCAATAAAAAAGTGAATTGTCTACGACATAGATGAATTTTTTGTCATATTGTTAAATTTCCAAGACAAAAAGATTACGTTTCTATACCAAACAGTCGAATCTTCAACCCGAAATTATAACATTTTAGCAAAAAAGTTAGTTTTCAAACAAATAGTTGAATTTTAAATTTAAAAAATTAAGTTTTTCCCAAAAAAAGTTAAAGTTTCAACCAACTTGTTCAATTTTCAATAAGAGAGATGACTGTTGTACTGAAATTATAAACCGTCAAACAGAAGAAAAAATGTATTTTTAGGAAAGTAGATCAACTTTCTACCCAGAAGTTGAATTTTTGACCTGAAAAGATGAATTTTTAATAAACAATGTAATAGTCGATATTTCAACCCCGAGCGATTTCAATGTTAAATTAAAAACTAAAAAGATTATGTTTCAACCAAAAATTAAGTAGTTCAATCTTCATTCAATAACAATAATTCTCAGTTCAGAAAAACAATTTTTTTACAAAATTTGAAGAAACGTTCAACTTCAATCGAATAGTTAAATTTTCAGTAAAAAAATTAAGTTTCACCCCCAAACAGGGAAGTTTCAACAAACTAGTTCAATCTTCAGCCAAAGAGATGAATTTTCTACTGAAGTTATGATTCTTCAATCAAAGAAATGAATTTTTAAGAAACTAGTTCAACTTCCAACCAAGGAGCTAAATTTTCTACCCAAAAAGATGTATTATTATCAATAAAAAAAATAATAGTTGATATTGCAACAAAAAAGACTTTAAGTTTAAATAAAAACAATTGAGTTTAGATAAAAAAGACGAATTTTTAACCTTGAAGATTAATTTCCTACCAAAAAAGAACCATTTTCAACGAATTAGTTGAATTTGTAGCCTAACAAGATCACTTTACAAAAAAACGTAAAAGTTAAATTTTCATTAAAAGGCAATAATTTATCATTTAGAAGAGCGAATTCTTTACGAATAAGGCGTATTTTCAACCTGAAGAACTATTTAAGATTTGCTTAATTTTGACCGGTGAAAAGGACTGAATGTATTTTTGGTATAGAAATCTCATTTTTTAATAATAAAATTTATCTTATCACTTTATATCTCATTTGATACTACCTAATATGATACATCTTAAAAAATATTTTAATCTTTAATATTTCTATAATTCCAGTTTTAAACTATAGTTTTGAATCCGCAATTTTGAAACAGTTCAATGATTGAAGCCTTCAAACTAAAGTTGTTTTACTTTAAAAGTTTACATTTTTAAGTTAGGATTTTTAACCAGATCAAACTAATTCCAAGTGCACAGTTCCTAACGCTTTTTTAGAATTATTAAATATTCTGAATATTCTTGATCTGGAGTTGTATAAGAACATTGCAAACGATTGACAATTACAATTATTTGACGTCAGATAATTTAAATTCGCTTGCCGTTAAAAATTATCCGATAATTGTAGTTTTCAATTAATTGCAACGTATTTATCCAACTTTGGATAAAAAATATCATGCGCTATCAGCGGCCAATGATAAGTCGGAGCGGGATAACCTAAAACAGTGAACTGTGACGATTCAATTTAATTGACTATAGGCCAGTAACCAGTAACAGTTTGAACCATTATTGCATTAGATATTGAAAAAGTGCCCTTAAAATTCAAAATCAGGGAACATTTTCGGACTTTTTATACCAAAGGTACTGTTTCGCCCAACTGGCGACTAAGCATCCTGGCGGATAAATGCCCCGCGCCTAAACTTCGCCACATCTACATGTCTGACGCCGTAACGTCTCGGCGCCTAAACATGTCGGCGCCTGAACTTGTCGGTGCCTAAACTTCTTGACGCCTAAACGACTCGGCCGCGGAGCCTGAACGTCTTAACGCCTAATTGTCTCGGTGCCTAAACTTCTCGGCGCCTAGACGTCCCGGGCCTAAAAGACGCGTCCAAACAACCGCGCCTAAACGGCGGCGCTAAATGTCACGTACCCATCTAGTGTTAACTACAGTGCGAACCCTAACGTCATGATTTTTTGAAATGAGTGACGTTTCAAAATTCAATGGTGACGTGTAGCGTGAATTTAAAAAAAATTATACAGGTGAAAAGTGGGATGTGGGAAAGTTCCGTAATCGTCCTCCCAGTCTAGAGAAAATATTGCACTTGTGAAAATCATAGCACGTCTCCATCAGTCGTAAGAGAAAGGTGAAAGAAAGACAGTTTCTTTTTGTAAGTAGACTCTTAAGTATTACAGATACTACTATGATATATTTAGTTCTATTTGAAAATTAAAAATTAACACATTATTCATTATTATTGAAGTAGTGCGTTTTTTATTATTCCTGCCCTCATTGTATGGAAATGAGGGTGGTCGAATATTCATTGAAAAATTTTTTTGTCTAATTTTTATACATTTCTTTCAAAATTTGTTCGAATTCACACAAAAATAAATTCACATATTTTTAATGATATTTAAGCTCCAATTCTCAAAAATGGACAGAAATGTTTTCAAAAATGTAGTATTTTCCGGTATTCGGGATTTTATTTTTTTTTTATTCGACGTCAAAATTCTTGCTCTTTTGATTGATCCTCCCAAAAAATTGAGAAATAACAAAATGGCGACTGTTTTTCTAAAATTCTTGAAAGTGTTTTTCTCGAAAATCCCGCCTTAATTGTTAAATTTAGTAAATCACTGCTTCACATTGAAAAATATTTCTTTGGAAGAATCTACAAAAAGAAGTCCCTTAACATTTTGTGATAGCATGCATTGATTACAAGAAAAAATCAAAAATTATATTGAAACAAAAATTTCTTGTCCTCAAAAATGGGTTGGCCCTCATGAAACGAATATATTATGCCTTTTATATATTAGCAGAAAGTTTGAAAAAATATTGAAAAACATTGAAAGGTCGGTTTTATTTAAAAAATCTTCCTTTTACGTTTTGGAAATTCGATGAAAAAAGTAAAGAAGATTCTCTGGAGAGTCTCAGCTTTCTTATGTTTTCTTATATGTTTTGTACAGTTTCCGAATCCTATGAGTTTTACCGGGACTTAACCATTTTTAAGTCCAGGAAAAATTTGGTTGTTTAAATATTATTTTTTATTCCAACATGTTTTTGTTACTTCCGTTGTTTCCGAGAGCAATGTAAAAATTTGATTTTTAAAAAATAATTTCTCTCAACGTGAAGCAGTGGTTTACTAAGAAAGAAACTCACGAAATATTTAGTACACATCACCAGCTATTAGAAAAAAAAATTAATTTAAAAAATTGACGTTTTCGAGACAATCTACTTTCAAGTATTTTTGAAAAACGGCCGTCAATTTGTCGCTTTTTATCAAATTTTTTTTCTGAGTATATTAAAATAGTATGAATTCCCAAGTCAAATAAAAAAGGATTATATGAAAATAAGTAAAATAAGTGAAAAATTGGATTTTGGGAGTTTTTGGTACATTTTTTTGCAGTTTCTTTTAATGAAAATTGTTTCGAATACATAAAATATCACTTTTTGCTGATAATAGGATGTTCAAATAAATCATTTATATAACTAATTATGTTTTATACTAATTTTCTATTTAAAAAAAAAAGGTACCACGACTTTATAAAGTCGTGGTTTTGTCTTAATTTTTCAACTTTTCAGTCAACGTGAGGAAATAATTAACTAAAGTTAACAAAAATAATTGCTTGAATAATTGATTATTATTGACAAAAATATTTTATTTGCTTGATGGTAGGGAGTTGCGATGTTTTCTGAAATTTTCTACTGTTCGTCCACTTTTCAAATGTTTCAACACGAAATAGCGGCGTTTAGATTTTCCTTGCATGAGTTACAATTTGAAATATGAGAAAATAATTAAATTCCAGAGAAAATATGTGTTTAGAATTCAAATGAAGCATTTTAAATTATTTAAGTCATTCACTAAAAAATAAACAATTATCATTTAATTTACAATTATCATAAAGTTCCCAATTTAAAGGACTAACATCAAAGAGAAGCGACTTTTTCCGTGGACAGATGCCCGAATAATGCATTTTTAAATCGAATTTGTTTGAACAATAAAATAAAATTCATCAACTTATTATGAATGTTGCTAAAATTATTATGAATTCCACGATGAAAAGGAACGGCATTAAAAAAAATTTTTAACAAATCATTAAACTTGCTGAAATTATCATCAAGTTCCTAATTAAAGAAGCTGAAATTGAAAGAAAGGAACTTTTCTTTCGGCATATACCTCAAGAATACATTTATTTATTCAATTAGTTCATAATATTAACAAAAATAATCTTAAGAGATATTTTCTTCATTATAATATTGTTTACATCCAAATTTTTTGCAAATTAGCTTAAAAAACGTAAAATTATTGCAAAAATAGAAAACACACTTGCAACACATAATTTGTTTAACAATTTTTTTGTTTTCAATTTATGATGATAGAATATGTTCAAGAAATTGCCTTTTCTTCGTAGTATTTGTTTATTTAAAAAAAAGTGAAAAATTTAATCAAAATACACACTTGACAACTTTCTTCGAAATTTTATTCGCTTATTCTTTTTAAAATTTCGAGTTCAAATCGGTCAATATTTGTGGGCTGTACGTTATTTTGAAAGAAAAATGTCGAAATATATGCCTATACTTAGGTGGTCCAAATTTTATTTTTGAATTTTCATTTATATCGGCCGAAAATTTGTTTGAATCCACAATAGAATTAAAGCTGTTTTTTTTTGTTTGAAGAAAAATGATATTAAGAGGTGGTGCACGCCTCATGAAGTTTAACGTCTATTTCCCATAAGAAAAAATACGTTTTTGTAAATTTTATTTGGAATCGTCAATATTACGTGAATCGAGTTGAAACTCAACATTTATTTTCACAATCAGCCATAGAATACAAATAAAATATTACTTTTTGAATATCACCCCCATCAGTCTGTTTTATAGGATCCCAAAAAACCCCATATGTGAAAAAAAAGGTTTTGCGTGTTTTCGGTGCAAATTATGATTTTCTTGCGGTTTTTTTAAATGCAAATTGCTTTCATACATAAAATTCTACGCAAAACTAATCATAAGACATTTACATAAATTTTTTAAACAATTTCTTATTATTTTTAGCCATTTTCTTTTAGACTGGAGTTAGAAATTCGCGGTTGTTTCAAACATTTTCCACTTTTTGTCCAATTTTCAATCAGATTGATGTGACAATTGATTCAAGTGACAAAAATAATTGTTCGAACCAATTATTATTATTGTTAATAATATTCTCTATACCTAATTGTAAAAAGTTGCGGTTTCTTCTGAAATGTTTAACTGTTTGCCTACTTTTCGCTCCGAGTGAATTAATAATTAATTCAATTTAGCAAAAATAATTACTTGAACAAATTATTATTATTTATAACTATCTTCTTATTTATTATTGTTCGGTAGTTGCGGTTGCTTCTGAAATTTTCAACTTTTTGCCCACTTTTTAGTTAGTAATAAATAATGCAAGTTAAAAAAATCGTTGTTCAGAAAAATTTCTTGTTGTTTATAACTATCTTTTCTCAGAGAAATGCTAGAAAATTGCGGGGTTTTGTAAAATCTTCACTTGTTTTTTTGATTTTGGAACAAATAATAAATATTGATATTAATTTTAACAAAAAGACTCTCAATGACTACTTCTAGGAAAAACATATAATAAGATTCATGTAGAGAATGTAAAAGCATATTTCTAATATCTGTTTTATTTCAGAAAAATATATTCACAAAAAAGAAAGAGATTGGTTAAAATATGATTCTCTCTAATGTTCATTTATTATTTAATCACAAGTGAAAAGGCAAATCAAACTTGAAAATTCCAGAAAAAACCGCAACATTCTAGCAATTATCTAACAGAAGATAGTTAAAAACAACAATAAATTATTTGAAAAACTATTTTTGTTAACTAGCATTAATTATTGCCTCACTAAGTGGAAAGTGGACAAAAAGTTGAAAATTTTAGAAAAAAACCGCAACTATCTGGCTTTAATATAAATGAAGATAGTTATAAACATTAATAATTTGCTCAAACAACTATTTTTGCTGAATTTAATTAATTATTGAGTCACTTCAAGTCAAAAATAGACAAATAGTTAAAAATATCAGGAAAAACCGCAACTTTTTACCAATAGGCAAAAAGAATATTATCAACAATAATAATAAATTGTTTGAACAATCATTTTTGTTAACTTGAATAAATTATTACATCACTCTATTTGAAAAGTGGACAAAAAGTGAAAAATTTCAGAAAAAACCGCAACTATCTAGTATTAATATAGAAGAAGATAGCTATAAACAATAATAATTTGTTTAAAAAATTATTTTTGCAAAAATGAATTAACTTTTACCTCACTCTAATAAAAAATTTGACAAAAAGTAAAATTTGTTCGAAAAAACTTCGACTTTCTATCTCTATTCTAAGAGGAAATTGCTAAAAACAATATTAAGTTGTTGAAAAAATTTATTTTAACATCTAGTTATCAGTATAAAGTAGTATTTCATGTATCAAACAAATTTCTCCACTCAAAATTATTATTATATTATTATTCATAATCGTCAATATTAGGTGAATCGAGTTGAAACTTAACATTTCTTCTCACAATTAGCTATATAGAATACAAATAAAAACTTTTTTTTCAACTATCACCCCCATAAGTCTGTTTATAAGGTCCCAAAAACCCCATAAGTGAAAATAGGATTTCACGAGTTTCTGGCGCTAATTAAAATTGTTTTGCAGTTTTGTAGAACACAAATTGTTTATAATACATAAAATACTACTTGAAACTGATAAATCATTGTTTTCAGAAATTTTCTCTTGGAAAAGATTTAAAAGGTCGCGGTTTTTCCGAATTTTCCAACTTTTTTTTTCAACTTTTCAATTAGAGTGAGACAATAAGCAATTTAATCTAATACAAATAATTTTTTAAATAATTTATTATTATTTAGAATGATATTCTCTCAGAATATTCTTATAATTAATAATATTATCGAATTTTCAATCAGAGGAAGGGACTAATTAATTCAAGTTAACAAACATAATTATTCAGAAAGCTTATTATTGATTACAACTTTTGTCAAATTTTTACTTTGTGAGGTTATAACTCATGCAAGTTAACAAACATAAATGTTAAAACAGCTTATTATTGATTACAACTGGTTTCTTCCAGATAATTAGAAAGTAGCGGTTTTTTCTGAAATTTTTTACTTAGCTTTGTCTTTTTAGTTATGAACATATAATACATAAACAATGGAGAGAATCATTTCTTAAACAACCTCTTTCTTTTTTGTGATTATATTTGTCTGCAATAAAATAGATATTTGAAATATTCTTCAAATTTTCTATATAAATCATGTTAAATATAAATTTTCCTTGAGAGCCTTTTTGTTCCAATCAAAATTAATATTTATTATTGAAAAAGGCATGAAAAAGGCCCTTGTGGGCGATTTTAGGTGCAAAATGATTATTTTCGGATTTTCAGAAATGGGTATATTCCGTTTTCAAAGAAAAAGTGCAACATGTGCGCTTCTGGCTCAGGCCAACTCGAAAAGCGGTTTTTTCGAAGTTCCAACTTCAAAAATGCTCCGGTGACTCGTTTTTCATTACATTTTCACAAATGGGAAAAAGAAACAATCCAAAAATTTTTTTTTGTATTTCAAAAATTGCTCAAATGTAGTGCATTCTTATCACAAGAATTTTTTAAGTAAAAAGATTTCCGTCAAAAAATTGAGGTAAAATTATTTAGACTCAAATAACAGAAATCAGAAAATATTCACAAACAAACCCTGCAGATTGGAACGAATCATTTGTTTAGTGTCTCTATTGAAAATTTTTTTAAATTAAGATCGAACAGAATTCTATTTTATGATGAATAATTTTATGCAAAATGAGCATGAAAAAGATTCAGAATTAACAAACCATAAGAACCCTTTTCATTTGGAGGCCCACTTTTGTTCCTAACTAAGAAGTTAAGAAAAATCTGATAAATTACGAGAAGATAGTTATGAACCATAATAGGCGTTTAAACATTTATATTTGTAACTTGCATCAATTATTTATTATTTTAGTAAGTAAAAAGTGGACAAGAAATTAAAATTCTTAGAATAAACCGCAACTACCTAGCATTAATATAGAAGAGGATATATATAAAGAATAATAATTTGTTTATACAAATATCTTTGTTAAATTCTTATTATCACCTCGCTCCAAGTGAAAAGTTGACAAAAATTAAAAAAATTCAGAAAAGGCCGCAACTTTCTAACATTATTCAAAGAGAATATTTATTAAAAACAATAATAAATTGTTTAAACAATTATGTTTTCCCTCGGATTTGTCTAATTCTTCCTACGTGACTAAATAATTCGAAAAGCTGACAAAGATCAAGGATTAAATAGTTTATTGTGACGCTAATGGACGTCATAGACAATAAGGTTTGACTGCATTGTACTTCAAATGATCCTGTAAGAATGAAAGCACCTGATCACAGGGAAGTTGACTCATAAATTTCAAGCTATGTTTATGTTAATGAGGGCTCATTAATAGTTTCCTAACTAACATTCCTTTTGATGATTTTGTCAGGTAGTTATTTCTGAGATGTAAAATCACATTAGAACAAATTTATTGTGTTTTCCATTCATTCTTCAGATGCGCTTACTATCGCTGCTTAACCGACCTATGACACTATTTGTAAGATAATAATTATTTTTCACTCTTGAAGCTTTCAATTGCTTTTTTTGTTAGTTTTCGAATTGAAGTTTGAAGTGAAACGAATGCTATGCGGTTTTACACGTATTTTCCATAAGAAAAAATATGATTCTGTAAATTTTATTAAAAATCGTCAATATTAAATTTTGCGATTTTTTTTAATACCAATTTTTTCTAATACATAAAATACTACTTTCTACTTATAATTATATGTTGACGTAAGTCTTTCAAAAAAATTATGATTCTCTTCATCAATTTTATATTGAGGAAATAATCGAATAGATTTGAAAGCAATAATTGTTCAAACAATTCATCATTTTTCATAATAATATTCCTTCATAATAATGCTCAAAAGATTCAGTTTATCTGAAGTTTTCAATTTTTTTTTTACACTTTTCAGTTAAAACCAGGTACAAATTTATGGAACTCAACAAAAATAATTGATCAAGCAAATTATTATTCAACATAATTATTCTCTCCTATAGAATTATTTAAAAATTGTCAAATTTGAAAGCAAATAGTTTGATATTCAACCGAAAATAAGAATTTTCAACAAAAGAAGTTTATCTCCGACTGAATAGTCCAATTGTATACCAAGTTGTTACATTTTTAAGCCTAAAAGACGATTTTCCGAGAAAATAGTTGAATTTGCGACCTGAAAATATGAATTTTGATCGAAAAAGTCATTTTTAAATAAATAATTCAATTTTCTCCGAAATTGTTGACTCTTAAGCCAAAAAACCGTATTTTCTACAAAAAAGTTGAAATTTCGACCAAAAAATATGAATTTAGTTTCTGTTTGGTTGAAAATTCGACTTTTTTATTGAAAATTCAACTATTTTGGCAGAAAATTCAACTATTTGTTAAAAAGTTGAGAATTTGTTCTTTTTTTTGCAATATATGGTTGAAATTTTGTTTGTCTTTTGATTGAAGAACCTTTCTTGAATGAAAATTAAAATCTTTTGTTGAAAATTCGTCTTTTTCGTTTGAAAATTCATCTCTTATGGTAGATGTTTCATCTTTTTTGGTTCAAAATGCAACTGTTTGGTTGAAAATTAATCTGTTTTGGTTGAGTGTTTAACTATTTTGTTGAAAAATAATGTTTCTTTGTTGAATACTTCTATTTTTGATTAAAAATTAAAATAGCTTTTGGTTGAAATAGGCAATATTATATTTTTCATTGGAAATTTATATTTCTTGGTTGAAAGTTGAATCAGTTTGTTAAAAATTTATTTTCTTGGCTGCTGATTCACATATATGTAGTTGAAAATTCGTTGAGTGAAAATTAAACTTCTTTCTTAAAAATTGTTTTTCTTTTTATAAAAAATCAATTTTTGAACTAAAAATTTCAATACTTCATTTTCAGTCTAAATTTTCTTTCTTTCAGTTGAAAATAAATTACTTTCTTGAAAATTCGTCTTTTTTGGTTCAATTTAACTATTCTTGATTTAAAATGAAAATATTTTTCGGATTAAATATCAACTGTCATAGTATTTATCATTATTTATCATTATTAGTATTTATCATAGTATAGAGAGTATTTATTTTGGTTGAAAGTTGAATTTCATTGTTAAAAATTTATATTTTTGGCGGGAAATTCATAATTTTAGTTGAAAAATCATCTGTTCTTTTTTTTTTGAAAATTTAACTATTTTGTTGAAAATTTGTTTTTCGTGGTTAAAACATTAATTTTTGAACTCAAAATTTTATCAAACCAGTTTTGAGAGTTGATCTTGTTCAGTTGATAATTCAACTATTTGGTCTAAAAATCTATCTCTCATTAGTTGAAAATATAACTGTTTGAATGGAAACTGCATTTTTTCAATTCAAGATTTGAATATTTTGTTAAATTTCCGTGTTTTTTGGCAGGAAATCAAACTTCAGGACTGAAAAATTATCTGTTTTGATGGGAAAGTTTTTTGGTTGACAATTCATCTTTCTTGGTTGAAATTCCAACGGTTTGACGGAAAATATATATATATACTTTTTAGCTGAAAATTCAAATATTTGGTGTTTTTTCCTAATTGAATTGTTTCCCAAAAACTTCTCTTTTATTTGAAGATTCGACTATTTGGTTGGAAATTAGTCTCTCTTAGTTAAATTCAGCTATTTTTACTTAAAATAAGAATATTTTTGGGTTAAAATACCTACTAATGTATTTTTCATTGAGAAATTTATCTGTTTTGGTTGAAATTTGAACTTTTTTGTTGAAGTTTATTTTTACAGTCAAACATGAATCTCTTTGGTTGAAAATTGAACTATTTTCTTTAAACATCTTTTTTTTTTCGCTGGAAATGAATTTTTTTAACGGGCAATTTGACTTATCCATATTTGGTTGGAAATTCATTGTTTCTAGTTTCAACAGAAACTATTTGGTTTAGAAATTCAACTGTTTTATTAAAAATGAACTTTTTCGTTGAAAATTCAAATTTTTTCCAGAGAATTCGCCTTCTCGGTTTCAATATTCAACAATTACGTTGAAAATTTGTTTTTCTCTTCACTGAAAATTTTGCCTGGTTGAAGATTGAACTCTTTTGTTGAAATTTTTAACTTATTAAACACTAATTTTTTCATTGAAAATAAAACTATTTCTAAAATGAATCTCTTTTGATTAAAAATTTAACTATTTTATTGAAAATGGAACTGCTCAGTTAAAACTTCAATTCCTTTTTTAGAAATGCATTTTTTGGTTAAAAATTGAACTATTTTGATTAAATCTTTTTTTTGTTGTTGAACATTAATATTTTTGCCTGAGTATTTAACTATTCCATTTCTGACCTAAAATTTATATTTGTAAGTTAAAAATTCAACTGATTGGTTAAGAAGTCGTCTTTTTTTATTGAATTTAACTATTTTTTTCAGATATTGAGACCTTTACGGGTTAAAAAATATCAGTGATTACATTTTTTTAAACCCATATTTTTTGTTTGAAAATACATCTACTCACTTTAAAGTTCAACACCTCTGTTAAAGGCTTTTTTTTTTGTTGAAGAATGATTATCTTAATTAAAAATTCTTCCATTTGCTTGAAATTCTAAAATTGTTTGAAAATTTTGTTATTATTTAAAAATTCCTTGTTCTAGAAATTTCGCGCCAGTTAAGACTTACCTTACGACTCTGAATAAAAAGTTTACTGCTAGTCGACGATTGGTAACGATAACCGTTACTAGTTTTTTTTTTAATAACTTTGGGACCACCTCCGTACAGTGGATAATGCCACCCACAGTTAATAATCATTATTTAAAAATACTAATGTATGTGAAATATTTTATTTAATTTAATTTAAAGTCGAGACACTATACGTGCTAATGAATCAGAATTGTAATCAATTATTCTTCTTTTATTTGTGCTCTTAATTAATGCTTATCCACTGTGAGGTGCATCATTCACTGCAGTGAGGATTCCCCTACCCACCAATGATTGTAATCGACATTCTTCGTCTTATTTTATTTATTTGGTCTTTCTGATCAAGCAAAAATTAATTTAAACAAAATAATTCTGTTTTGACTGGGATTGATAAACTGGAGAGGTTTTCCACGAATTATTTTAAATATCTGTAGTGGCTTTGTTAAGAGGTTGCGTAGGTCCAGAGCAATGAGCAAGTTCATTAGTTCATTTATTTGATAAACCAGTATAAGAATGGCTGAATTTAATCAGAAATTGAAAAACGGCTTTTAAATAGTAAAAATACATTGTCAAACTTTACAAATTTTATTTATTCAAAAAATAAGTAAACGTTTTATTTGAATATTACATTTCGCTGAAAAAGGTTGTTACATAATTCTGCAAGCATTATTTCTGATAAAAATACATTGTAACATTGGTAACGTGTACTGCGATAGTTTATATAAGATAATTAAATAAAGAGAGAAGTAAAATAGAAAGAAAAGACGAGAACGTCATTATTAGTAAATGGAGCATAATTGTTGGTATCTCTAAATGGTATAGAAGTCTAAGCCTGTTTTTTTATCAAACGTATTTCATCGTTCAAACCATAAAGTCAACGGTAAGGAGGTTATATTCCTGAAATAATTCTACATAAATCGTTATTTCTGCTGCTAGAGGAAAAGTATATAAAAATTCATTCTGGTAAAAAATTATTTTGCTCAATAAAATTCAGAAAGTATTTTTTTTTTTAATTAATGAAAAATTTTAGATATTATCCTTATTCATTTCATAATCACTTATGATCGCATGAAATATAATAAAATGTTGCGTCTATCAAGCTTAAGTTGATGAGAAAATGTCAATTTATTAAAAAAATATTGCAAAAAAACGTCCAATTCCCATGTCTTGGAAAAGTTGGAATAACCCTGGAAATAATTAACATTTTCCGAAGTTCTTAGGCTCATTAAAAAAAAAAATTGATTAGCAGTTCGTACTCGAAAGTTCATTGCCTCACTACCCGATTCGGGTAGTGTTTCGAGATGGATAAATACTACCACCAGTGTGCGTCCACCACACCCACGACGGGCGTTTTTAGGCTCATTTTAAATTGAAGTCTTCATAATATTTTTTTGGAATATTAGTACAATTTCAAAAATTTTCTTCTAGATCTTACCTTAGGGTCAAACTTGGTAAATAAAACTAGCAAAATTTCAAATAATGATTGTACTCACCAAATTATTATTTTTTAAATTTCAGAAATATTACTAAAATTCATTAAAATATGACGGATAACAATTTTTTCAAAATATTTGTATGTATTCACAAACTTTTTTTTTAACCAAGTTTGACACCAAGGCAGAATGTAGGGGAAAGTTTCCGAATATTTTTAAAATTGTTGGAAAAATTCTATGGTGACTTATCTTTAAAATGGGCTCAAGAACTTTAAAAATGTTTATAATTTCCACAGTTGTTTCAATTCCTAGGAAAAATCGAAATTAGACCATTATTTTGCAATATTTTCTCAGAAAATTGACACTTTGACTTTAACTGTTCAAAAAACTGAGGTGAAGATCATTTTCGCCAGTAGTAGTATGTTCACTGAATTTCGGTGAACCTAGAGGAAGTTTTTAATAAAAGTATAAATTTTAATATATTTCAAAGATATTGCTGTTCAATTTTTAAAACATATTGTGTTATTATATTATATTATTATGTTATTATTAAATCATTATCATTATATTATATTGCGTTATATTTCGTTGTTATATAACAATGGATGGGGGGCGTTGTAAATTAAAAAAATATTTTGAGGGGCTTCAATGATACTCTAACTGAAACGAGTTATTTTTTGAAAATAAGTAACAGTAACTGTAGCAAGTTTGTTTTTTTGCAAACTAACGTAACTCTACCGAGTTATTTTAAAACTATTTAAGAGAGGTCTTATTAGGGTGGTCCAAAAATGCATTGGAAATTTTTTTTTTTTTTTAATTTTTATCGGGACTCCCCCCAAATTTGTTCGAATCCACCCAAAAATAAATCTATTTTTTTTGTGTTTAAAAAAAATAATATTTAGGGGTGCCGCAAGCCCCATGAAGTTCAACATGTATTTCCCATAAGAAAAAAAGACGTTTTTGTAAAGCTTATCCAGAATCCTCAATCTTATCTCAATCGAGTTGAAACTCAACATTTTTCTTCACAATTAGCCATATAATACGAATAAAATATCACTTTTCAAATATCACCCCCATAAGTCTGTTTTATAGGGTCCCAAATAAACCCCATAAGTAAAAAAATGGGTTTTGCGAGGTTTTCGCGCAAATTATGATTTTTTTTGCGGTTTCTTTAATTCGAATTGTTTCTAATACATAAAATATTACTTTATACTGAAAATTAGATATTTTCATGAATTGTTTAAACAATTTATGATTGCTTTAGCAATTTTCTCATAGAATGAAGTTAGAAAGACGCGGTGCTAGAAAGATGCGGTTTCTTTTTGAAATTTCTGGCTTTTTGTCCAATTTCCATTTGGAGTGAAGTGATAATGTTTGCAAGTTAACAAAATAATTGTTTAAATAATTCAATATAATTAATAATAATATTATATTTGAATAATGCTAGAAAGATGCGGGGTTTTTTTTTTAATTTCTGGCTTTTTGTCCAATTTTCATTTGGAGTTTATTATTATTATTATTATTATTATACCATTAAGCCATTTCCCTTTCGGGGTAGGCGTGACTTGCTCGGTTGGGGAATAGTAAACAGGTGAATAGGTATAGAGTAGGTTGGTATATGGGCATAAGGTATATAGGAGTTTTATAGGTGTTAGGGATAGGTGTTTTAGATCGATCTGGAATTCTCGTGTCATTTATTTAGATGACACGTTCATTCCGCAACACTGCTCCGACCCAGGTTGCTGATCAATCTCTCTAGCGATCACCCCAAGTGAGGAACCTCACAAAATTGTTATGTATGGTTCCCCACTTGGGCCCATTAGTATCCAAAGTCTCTGTTTCAGGCGCCATTCACACTATTGTCACTCTGTTTACAAACTATTTGTCGCCACACATTTCTGTCCTGGCATACTACTCTAGCTTCCTTCACGTCCATGCATTTCTTCACGCAAGCTCTTCTGTTCCTATGGCTTCTTACGTCTCTTCGGATTAATGTCTCATTCACAGATTCTGACCATTCTTTCGGCGGTCTACCTCTGGGCATTCTACCATTTACTTTACCTTTATACACTTGCTTCGTCAGTCGTTCATCTTTCATTCTTTCAAGATGTCCGAACCACCTTAGCTGATTTCTTTCCCATATGTCAACTAGTGTCTCTTGTGTACCACATTCTTTGAGGATTGTCTCATTTCTGACTTTGTCCATCAGTGTTTTCCCGCATATTATGCGGAGAGGTTTCATGCCGATCGCGTTGATTTTGCTCCTGTCCTTTTCTTGACAGGTCCATGTCTCGCTACCGTATAGTACAGTTGGTACGAAGATAGAGTTATGTATGGCCATTTTAGCTTTTTTTGATATGTTTTTATTTCTGAGGATGGATCCTGCTCTACCGATAACCTGCTTACCCTTATTTATGCGCCTATCTAACTCCCCATCTATTTTTCCGTCGCTAGTGAATAGGCTACCCAGATATACGTACTTGTCAACTTGTTCTAATCCCTCACCATTTAGGACAATGTTGCACATTGTTTTCTCGCTTTTTCCCTCAAACACCATGATTTTCGTTTTATTCACGTTAATTAATAATTAATTCAAGTTAACAAAATAATTGTTTGAACAATTTATCATCATTGTTATTAATATTATCTTTGCTTAATTGGTTGAGTGTTGTGGTTTTTTCTGAAAATTTCAACTGTTTGTTTATTTTTTATTAGGCGTGACTTAATAATTAATTAGATACAGCAAAAATAATTGTTTAAACAAATTATTATTGTTAATGACTATCTTCATCTATATCGATTGCGCCTGATAGTTGCGGTTTTTCGGCAATTTTTACCTTTCTGTCCTTTTTTCACTTAGTGAGGTAATAATTAATTAAAGTTAAAAAAAAGTTGTTTAAACAATTTATTATTGACTTCTGCCTGTTGCGTGAAATAGCTTTTTTTCTTTGAATTTCTTTTTTCAAGCATTGGGAAAAAAGCAAGAATAATTCATTTAAAACAACAATACGAATCGTAAAATCATTTTTGTTGTGGTTGACTTATTATTTGTTCATAAATAAAATGGCGATGCAAATTTGAAGATTTTTGAAAAAACCGCCAGTTTCTAGCACTTATATGAAAAAAGATAGTGATAAAAAATATTGAATTGTTTAAACAACTTTTTTGTTAACTTTAGTTAATTATTACCTCACTAAGTGAAAAAAGGACAGAAAGGTAAAAATTGCCGAAAAACCGCACTATCAAGCGCAATTAATATAGATGAAGATAGTCATAAACAATAGTCATTTGTTTAAACAATTATTTTTGCTAAATCCAATCAATTATCAAGTCACGCCTAATAAAAAGTAGACAAACAGTTGAAAATTTCAGAAAAAACCGCAAAATTCTACCAATTAAGCAAAGAGAATATTATCAACAATAATAATAAATTGTTTAAACAATTATTTTGTTAACTTGAATTCATTATTACTTCACTTCAAATGAAAATTAAACAAAAAGCCAGAAATTAAAAAAACGCCTCTTTCTAGCATTATTCAAATATAATATTATTAATAAGTATGATAAATTGTTTAAACAATTATTTTGTTAACTTAAATTCATTATTACTTCACTCTAAATGAAAATTGGACAAAAAGCCAGAAATAAAAAAAACGCATCTTTCGAGCATTATTCAAATATAATATTATTAATAATTATAATAAATTGTTTAAACAATCATTTTGTTAACACTGATGAACTTTCACTTCCCTCTAATTGAAAATTGGACAGCAAATGGAAAATTTGTGAAAAAACCGCGTCTTTCTAACTCCATTCTATGAGAAAATTGCTAAAAACAATAATAAATTGTTTAAACAGTTCATGAAAATATATCATTTTCAGTGTAAAGTAATATTTTGTGTATTAGAAACAATTCGCATTAAAAAAACCGCAATAAAATCATAATTAGCGCCAAAAACTCGCAAAACCCATTTTTTCACTTATGGGGTTACTTTGGGACCCTATAAAACAGACTTATGGGGGTGACATTTGAAAAGTGATATTTTATTCGTATTCTATGGCTAATTGTTAAGAGGAATGTTGAGTTTCAACTCGATTGAGATAATATTGAGGATTCTGAATAAGATTTACAAAAACGTCTTTTTTTTCTTATGGGAAATACATGTTAAATTTCATGGGGCTTGCGCCACCCCTAAATATATTTTTTTTTCGAAACAAAAAAAAATGGATTTATTTTTGGGTGGATTCGAACAAATTTCGGGGGTGTCCCCATAAAAATTCGAAAAAAAATTGTTTGGACCACCCTAGGTCTCATATATTATCGCAGTGCGGGGCACGGTGAATCTTGCTAATAATGCTCGTGTGTCTTGAAATTTATATTAGTTTTTTTAATATAAAATAGCTTCCTTGAGTACTAAAGAAAGCTATCTTACTTCCAAAAATGATTATGAAAATGAACAAACACGAGCATTATTTGCAAAAGTTGCCATGCCCCGCACTGACACCATACCCCAATTTCTTCTACAGCCCTCAAAAGATCAAACATTATATTTAAATCTATATATTTATAAATATTAAATATTTATATAATAACTTCTTAATTTTTAAATTTAAAAAAAATTTTTTTTTAATTTTTTAAAATTTTTAATTCATTTTCTTTATATATATATTTTTAAATTTTTTGAATTTAATAATTTTTAAAATTTTAATAATATAAATAATTATTTAATAATAAATAATAATATAATAAATATTATATAGTGTTGTCGGGAGATGCCCACTTGATCGGTGTCTACCAGCTTGCTCTACCCTTTCTACCCAACATCCCCTCACGCAGCTGAGGGACCACTAGACTCCTGCCACGGACCTTTCCTAGCCAAAGTGCTTTGTATACTAAATGAGGAATAAAATGCGAAACTTGAAATTATTTAATTTAGCCTACGTTCATACTAATTTTCCTAAATATTTGCCATCACTTTACGAAACGCATAATAACGTAAAACTTCCGAACATGCTTAATAAAATTAGGACTGAAATTTCTAACAGTACAGGTATTCTCATTTTCAACTTATTCAGGCAAGTAACATATCGTTGGAGTCGCCAAAAATCATTGATTTTAGATATAATATTCTTAAATTAATAATTGCAAAATTAAAATATCTAATGTTTCGTATTTTATTTCTCATCAAGTACAAAGGACCCCCGCTGGCAAGGGTCATTAACATCTGCATACATGTGATAAAGTTTTTAATATCTCGAAATTGGGGATTAAAGCCTAAATTCTGAATTTTCAAAAAAATTAACGACATTAATTTTCCTATAACAGTATAAATTCACATGAAAAAAGTACCAGCAGTCTGGTGGTCTCTCAGCTGCGTGAGGGGATGTTGGTTGGTGCAGGTAGATAAAGTAGGTGGACTGTGATCAAATGAGCACTGCTCATTCTTTATTTGCAAAAGTTTCGAATTTGTACAAAAATTGGAAAAAATCTGCATTCTACAATCCCATATATTTAAGTTACTTGCCTTTCAACCCTGAGAAATCCAGAAGAGTTTTTATACAATGTTCATTTTTAAGGTAGTTTTCGTGCCAAAAATGAGATCTCTGAACAAAAAAATAGTTTTTCTTTGATCTTAAGGATGAAAATAGTAATACTGATGATGTGATTTTGAAAATGTTTTTTGCAATTGAATTTTTTCTTACTATCGCTTCTCACCGATTTATGAAAAATGATTGAATTCTCATAAATGTTGATTAATTTTTTCGAAGAAAAGATTATCTGTAATCCTACTGTTTTCAATTTTAAAGTAAATTCTTTTTTGATTCTAATCGTTAAAACAATTTTTAAATCGAATTTTTTTACCAAATAGATATGATTCACTTATTTTAACAATGGACACACGCGATAGAGAAAGTATTATAGAGTTTCAATTACCTTCTATTGTTTAGAGTCTTTTAAAAAATGATTGAAAAATTTCCAGGTTGCGCTAATCAAACAAAGTTCAATGAAAAAACTAAATTTCCAGAAATGGTGCGATTCAGAAAAAACGTATATTCCTATTTGATAATAAATTATTAAAACTTACAATAAGTTTACTCTGAAAATTTGTTTGGCAGAATATATATTGGTCAGTACTGAATACTTTTTATTTAAATAGTTTTTTTAATTTTTCTGAACTCCTATCAATTAAAAAAAATCCGTCAAGATAAGACTTTATAGATGCTAAAAAATGAAAAAACATTAGCAAAAGGAGAATAAAAGCGTTATAAAAGGTGATTGCGACACTTGAATTACGATTCTCCATTAAGTGTTACATAAAAATATTGATCGAGCAAACAGCATGACACCTTCATTTATTCATCTATCTGTAATAAATTAAGCAAGATTTGAAAAAATCAGTAAGGTGAATGACTCATGATTTCATCATGAATTTAGGTTTAATTTTCAACGGCTAGTCTTGAAAATTCGTAATACTAGAGTAATTGAAATTAAAAAATATATTTTCCAATTTTATTTTTAAATTCTCAAAAAAAATGTCCTAAGCGCTAAGGATATTTGAAGAAATATTTTGATTATAACTTTATTCAAAAATTTCGTTATTACCTTGCACAAAGTGATTTTTCCAAAAATACTATTCTTTCATTTTACAGAATATCCCCAATAAACATAATTATTGTTTAGACCGAATTTATTTCAAATCAGACAGTTTCTACACTTGAGTTCGCAAAATCTCTCGGGGACGGAATATGTTTTTTTTTTTTTAGGGAAATTGGGCAATATTCATTTTTCCGATTTGCGTAAAAAAATTTCTACCAGTTATGCGTATTTGAATTATTTGCTTTGTTTTTTCGGAGAAAATTCAAACCTCTATAACTATGGAGCTAATTGAGATATTTAGTATTTCTCAAGAATTTAAATTTCAAATTTTTCTCGCAAAAAAGCGAGAGAAACAAAAAATGCTTAAACAAAGGCTTATACGTCTAAGAAAGTTCAACAAAAAATACTTATTCTTTTGTGGTATTTTGCATCGTTGACGCGAAAAATTAAGAAATGATATTTGTATATAACTTTTATTTTTTTATTTAGGTGAATACAAAAAATTTCAGAAGAGTCTTAGATTTTTGAGATTTTTGAAGATTTCGAAATACAATTTTGAACTTTTGTCAAAAACTTTAAACGTTTGAAGATGATGAAAATGATTATTTTAAGATTCCCAGGAATATTTAAAGTGATTTTTTATTTTTATAAATCAATTTTAAGAATATATTCAAAAACATTTAAAATCATTATGAAAGATTTCCAAAATTATCAAAAACTAATACGGAAGATTTTAAGACATTTTTGGGAATAATTTTGGTCTTTTCAAAAGTTATTTATAAATTAGAGAACTTTTGAAAGATAATGTTTCGACATAACCGAAATGTTAAAAAAAATTTTTGAATTTTGTAGAGAAACCTAGAAAAATTATATTTATATAACTTTAAAGCAAAGAAACAAAGAAAGTTGTTAAGTGAAAAACAAAGCAAGCTAACAACAATTTGAAAAAAATTTAGGGAATTTTATTGGTCAGGGAAAAGTCATGAATATAGAAAAAAAATCTTATAAAAAGCAGGTAATTTATATAACATTAAGTAACTGTAAAGAAAAATAAATTTGAATTTTGTTAATTTTTATTTAAAATTGCTTTATTCCGCTTATAATAGATTCTAGGTTGAAAATTTTACAAGTTTAAAATTCAGATCCTTCAATATCAGGTCAGGGAGAATGAAAAATTAGACCGAAAAATTAGAGAATTTTGAAGATAAAGTTTTGCGGTAACCCTGATATTGCATTCTTGTTAGTAATTTATTTGCCTTATATTTTTATTTATATTTTTTTTGCAGATTCTTCCTCCTGAAAATTGTCTTTCCAGTTATAAATTCTATTATTTGTTTAAAAATTTAACCGTTTTGTTAGAAAGACATCCTTTTTGGTTGAAGTATTTTTCGGATGAAAATTCAACTATTTTTTTTTAATTTGTCTTCTTATTTTGAAAATTCATCTATTTTAGTAGAAATTGCATTTTTCTTGGATCAAAAGACAGTTATTTAATTGGAAATTCCACAATCTTGTTAAAAAGTCATGCTTTTCGGTTGAAAATTCAATTTTTTTTGTTGAAAATTCGCCTTTCTGGGTTAAAAATTCTAGTATTTTCGTAGAAAATTTACTTCTTATTTAAAACTCATATCTTTTGATGTTGAAAAGTCAAACTGAAATTTTCAAAAATAGAAATGCAATGATCTTTTTTTAGAAATTTTTCTTTTTAATTAAGAAATGCATCTGATTCAGTAGAAATTGCATATTTATTAAATGAAAATGCAATTGTTTGGTTGAAAATTCATAGATTTTGTTGTAATTCATTCTTCTTGGTTGAAAATCCAACTATTCCGTAGGAAATTCACTTTTTGTTCAGAATCCTCATTTTGTTGTTAAAAAGACAACTGAAATCTTTTTTTGGTTAAAAATGCAAATATTTATTTGTTGTTAAAAATGCAACTATTTTTTTTTGTAGTTTGTCTTTTTGATTTAAAAATTGACCTGTTTCAGTAGAAATTCAATCTTTCTTGTATAAAAATGGAACTGTTTAGTTGAAAATTGAACAGTTTTGTTAAAAAGTATTTTTTTTATTGAAAATTTAACTCTTTATTTGAAAATTAATCTTCTTTGTTGAGGATTCAACTATTTTGTTTCGAAATGTTGCTTGAACCAGTTTGTTATTAAATCATTTTTTTTGTTGAAGATGCATAGTGTTATACAAAAATTTATCTGTTCGGTTGAAAGTTGAACTATTTTTTTGAATCCATACTTTCTGATGGAAAATTAATTTTTTTTTACAGAAAAATCGTCTTTTGGCCTAAAGTGTCAAAAATTCAGGTGAACCTTTTTTTCTTTCATGACTGAAAAATCTTTATTTGTTCACATTTTTTTTAATTCAGTTTTTTCAACTGTAATTTCATCTTGTTTAGTTGAAATATCAACTATTACACTTTTTTGTTGAGAATTCATTTTTTAGTTGAAAAATTGAAGTATTTTATTATAAAGTCATTTTTTTTGTTTGAAATAAATAAATAAATTTTCAAATTTCTAATTTCTATCTAAAATATTGTTTCATTCCGTTTATAGAAGATCATATATTAAAAATATTACAAGATTAAAATGCTGGTATTGGAATTTCAATGATCAAGGAAAATGAAAAATTGATGAAGGAAAAATCAGGGAATTTCGAAAATGAAGTTTTTACCGTGTAAAGCATGTATTATTTTAAAACAAAGAATATCTATTAGTTTCAATTACTGAACATTGTCACTTATATAAACCATAAATTACCTACAATAAGAGAGAAGGAGGTAAAGATATTTTGTTACGGTTTGCAAAATTTTTAATTTTCTGGAATAATTATTTTAAATTTCAAAACGTCCTTAATAAATGAAATTTCTATAAATTAATGTTCAAGTTAAAACAAAAAATAAAGTAAAAATTATTTGAGTGTTTCAATGAAAATAATTTTTCAATACTTTTTATCCTCTGAAGTTTAAACTGATTAAATAAATATTACCTGATTAATTTTGTTCGCGATATCAAATTGAACATTCACTATAATTTTTAAAATAAAAGTGTATTTATATTTAAAATACCACTAATCCAATTTTTTGAATCATCTTTATACATATGCTTCATTTTTTTAATAGTTCAAAAGGTTATTAATGAATACATTTTCCAGAAATTCAAGTTCAAATTGAAAAAAAATTAAGTAAAAATGAATTGAGTGTTTGTTGGTGATGTTGTGAAATGAGTATCTGAATTCAATTTCCAAAATTATATGATACATATGTTTTAATTTTTTCTTGAATTAGAATAAAATGTTATTAATAAATCCAATTTTCATATGTGAAAGTCCAAATTAAAAAATAGATATAAAGTAAAAATTATGTGAATGTAATTTAACATTGGTTATAATTTGTGTAATAAATGTGTACTTATGCTCGAAAGAACTTTATTAAAAGTATATCATTTTTTCAATGTTTTTGATGTTGTGAAATGAGCACAGTGCCGGCCAGAATTGTCACTCTACTGAAAAGACTCAAATTAAAAACACTTATCTTTTTCCATGGTTATCTCCGCAATGAAGAGAAAGATTTTTTTAAGCTGTTAGAAACGAGGCACGTATATAAATAAATTAAATAATTTAATTCTTGAAATCCTTTTAGAAAGTAACATTATTTAGCGCAAAATTTCGTCTTCGGATATCAAAACATAATGAAATTGTAATAGAATTAAATAATATAATAATATATAATAAAATAACATGAACAACGTAATGCAACTATTTATTCAAATAAAATATAATAGTAATAAAAATAATTCTACTATATAAGTTAGCACGCGCGTAGGATGGTCCAGTATCCGAAAATAGGATTTAAATGTAAAATGAAAATTCGACAAATGCATGCCCGCAGTGATTATTATTGTTTGGTCGTTTAAGGCTTAAACGGTCATTCAATGACATTAGGACCACCCTGGTGGACAATATAAATCCTACCTGGGGGGTCAAAAATGGCGGAAACAGGAGTTAGGTAATACCGAATGGTTCTTGAGGCCCCATGGACTACCATAAATTACGCCGGACTTACTCATTAGGAAAACAGCCCCACTGAGAGTCCCTTAGTCGTCACGGGCGATATCAGCATTAGTGATTCATGGAGTAGGGAGTACTTCTTGTACGGCATGTAAGTCACTCGGCATAGGTTCTTGGTTCTTAGTCCTTGCACTTCATCCAGTCGACACTTAAGCGCACGTTCTTATTCACGCAATTATTTTTTTATCGGGCCTACTCACATAAGACATTATTTAACGAAAATAATTTCATAATTGCTCTAACACAACCAGTTTTTCCATTTATCGCGCGTTCTCCATACGTGAACAGTTGCATGAGCAGGTGAGACGAAAGTCTTCAAGCGTGCAAATACAAGTGAGATTTACTTTAGAGAGCACTCGAATTTTTTTTCAGTTTTTAGTTCAAAGTGCTTGATTTCTTCTCAGCAAGAAGATGGAAGTGTGTAGCGAAAAGTGCGAATCACCCCTGTACGATTATCCATGTGAGAAGGTGATCGCGAAAGGATTGACCCTGAAGGAAGTCATTCAACATTTGAACGAGGCATTTAAATCGGATAATGTCAATATTGACAGGGTTCGGGATATTATGGCCGCATACAGGAGCAATCCACAGGAATGGAAAAAATACGCTAAATTTGACAGATACAGGTGAGAATACAATTGTTTTAATTCGTTTCAGAATTCTGGGTTTGAGCACTTTAGCTGAGTTTGGCGAATCAAGAAAAAGTCGGAGAATTTTATGTTTTCTGTAATTGGGAAATAAATTCATTTGATCATTCAATTAAAATAAGGTACTCTATAATATTAACAATAATTCATTATTATTTATTGCCTTGATAAGTATCGTTTTTCTTCAAAATTGTAGTTAAGAGATCTCGTAAACATTGTTGTTTTCACAGTTTTAAAGAGATGAGGAATTTTTTTTTAAGTACGGGTACTGATAAAAAGATTTATGGAAAATTTCCAATGCTTTAGGTTCTGTTGAAAAAGAAATGAATTTCAAGTTGTAAAAATTTTGATATATGTCACGAAGGCTTTTAAGATTTAAAAAAAAAATGAAATATTTCGAAAGATGAGAGTATATTCAAGAGATGTTCAGAAGTTTAAAAAACAAGTTTTTTAATTTAGAACTTTTGGAGATTTCAATTTTTTTTTCAATTAAGACTTTTTAAGGTTTCGAAAAAGGTATCATTTAAGAATTTTGAAAGGTTTCAAGAGAATAAAAAAATTCTTAAAAATCATTGGAAAATTTCAAGTGATTTTTTATTTTTTTAAATGAATTCTAAAAACTGAAAAAGATTTCCAAAAATTTCAGATTATTTCTTAAATTTTCGAAATAGAATGTAAAAGATTTGAAAGCAATATTTTTCAATTTTGCAAGATAACAAAATTTTAGAAAAAATCAGTGTGTTTAAAAGATGTTTCGAAGTTTACAAAAATCAAAAAGGATTAAGAACTTATAAAGATAAGAAATTTTTTCACACAAAGATTTTTAGAGATTTCGAATAAAAGTATTTTTTTTAATTTCTTCGGATTTCAAGAGAATGAATATTTTTTCTTAATATTCCCGGGGAACATAATAAAAGATAATTTCTAGAAAAAAGTTGAAAAATATTTCCAAACAATTCAAGTGATATCCCAGAATTTCAAAAAAGAATTTGAAAGAAAAATGGTTGAATTTTAGAAGATTGCAAGATTTTAGAAAAAATTCGAGTAAGCTTAAAAGATATTCAGAACTTTTGAAAAGATTTAAAAATACTTTGAAACTTGTGAAGATTTCGAAAAAGTGAAGAAAAAAATGGAAATTTTGGAAGACTTGCGAAAAAAAGGTTAAAAATTTTTAAAGGTTTCAAGATAATAAAAAAAAGTTTCTAAATATGGGTGGGTAAATTTCAAATGAATTATTATTTCCAAAATTTAAATAGACGAACAAATTTTCAAGCAAAAATGAACAATTTTGCAAGAATATAAAATAAAAAGAAAATTCCAGTAAGATTAAGACATATTCGTAAGTTTTGAAAAGATTCAAAAATACTTTAAAACATGTAAATATTTAAAAAAAAAGTGTATCTTTTTGAAGATCTTGAAAAAGAACTTGCTAATGATTTTAATAGGCTTCAAGAGAATACAAGATTTTCTTAAGATTCCTGAGTAAATTTCATAATGTAGATTTTCAAATATTTGAAGAAAATAACCTTTTTAAGTATTTAGAAAGGTTTAAAGAGAATAAATAACTTTTCTTAAGATTGCTTGAAAATCTTTAAATGACTTTTTATCTGAAAAAATTAATATTTAAAGAAAATATTTCTGAATATTAAGTAAACTAACTCGATTTTTTTTCTGAAAATTGTTAATATTCTCTAAATTGAAAAAAAAATCTTGACAATTGTCTAGATTTTTTTTCTTACTTATCTAAAATCTTCTTTAATTTTCTCAAGATTCTTAGAAAAATCATATTTATATAACTTTAAAACCAAACAGATAATACTTATTTCCTTGTTCTTATATCTCGAAATCAAATTTTATCTTATATTTAAGTTTAAAAAAATGTTGCAATAAATTAATAATTATTCGATTTTTTTTGTTTTTAAAATAAAATTAGTTTAAAAATTTTTTTAGTAATGAAACAAACAGAAATCTATTCATTATTATTATTTATTTACTGATTTACTACACTGTTTCATAAATATAACTTGAAAGAGGACGAAATTTTGTGTGGAAAGTCTAAATTCTCTTTAATTTGTTAAATCTTTGCGACAATTAATCAAGTCTGACAACCTGTTACTGCCCCAATAATGATAATTTTTCGCGAAAACAAGAAAATTAAAAGAATGGCCTTTTTATTTTGAAGCAATTATCTTATCATAACAAAACAAAATTGAAAAATAAATTTGCATATCATTTACGGAGCTGTACATTGTTTCTAGAAAAATAAACTCTGCACAATAAAATTATTCAGAGGGAAGCTCGAAACAAAATAATTTCACAATAATTATCTGTAAAACTCTGCAAAAAGTTATGTAAAATAAATTTTTTCAAACACTTTTCAGATAAATTTATACCGCAAAATTTTACATAGATTGAAAATATAAATTTTCTGACCTTTAACTAACATTAGACGATTACATTTCATAGGAAAAATAAATAATTTCTGAACCAGAAAACCCGAAAAATATCTGTAAATAAAAATATTTTCTTGTCTCAAGAAAATGTACTTGATTAAAGTAAATCAAGGTTCTTCTTTTTCCTAAAATTCAAGCTTTCCTACTTTTTTCTGTCTAAAATTTTGACTCTATCATTAAACAAACAAGACATCAAAGTACAAATATGTTCAACTGCTGTTCTTTTTCAGACCAAAAGTTGTTGTTAAGTTCAAAACAGTGTCGCAAAAAATTGCGTCACTGTTTTGGTATTACTTGGAGAAAATATGTTTCGCAGTTGCTTTAGCAAATATTTAACTAATCTTATCTCAATTTAATTATTCACATAAAACTAAGATGATATCACATGATAAAAGTTTTGAATTGCGTACATCATTAATAGAGATGGAAGTCCTTAATATATCAACAAAAATAATTTTCTTGTCTGACATACGCATAATGTTCTGAATTTCAAATGAACTTAAAATAAAAAAATTATTATATTGTGACAAATATATTTTACTTATTGTTTGAAAATCTAAATCAATGTTCTAATTTTATTTCTGAGATTTTCATGCAGAAATTTACATTTTTATGTAGAAGATTTATTATTCATAGAAGAGAATAGGAACATTTAGGAAATTCCGGTTAATACTAGACAGTACCAAAGAGGCAGTTTTCAGACGAAATATTTAATTTTATTTTATTTGTTTGTAAAGATAATGAAAACTCGTGATCTAGGCTATGTGATTCATTCAAAGAACTCAAACATGTACATTCTTTTAGAGTGGCCAAATTTACTTAAGTTTATTGAGGCCTCGAAAAATATTTCATTAGTAAAATCACCGTTACGAGAATTTCCGTTATGCCAACAAAAATATTCAATGAGTGCATGCACGAAAAATAATTTCTTTGACGGTATTTACGAAACATTTTTTTGTTTTTAAATTAAAAAAAAAAGAAAGAATATTCCGAAATGAAAATTGAACTTTCAAACTTTAAGGTAGAAATTGAAAATTCCTTCTGTAGTTTTGCAACATCTGCTAAAATTGAACAAATTAATTAATAAGTATTACTTGGGAAAATTCTACTTGCATCATTATCTAATAATAATGATAAGGAATAACGTTTTTCTTGCGTATTCTTTGAGATACAATTTTGCGTTTAAATCATATCAAACTTATTGTTAATTATGCGTGACGAAACACAACACATTAATTTCTCGTCAATCCATTCATGATTGACAGAGTGAAACAATAAATATCGTCGTCAATTAAAAGTTCACGTTTATAAACCTCAAATAATTATGAACAAAAATATTTATCGAAATGAGGTTTAAGTTAGAAACACAAAAACTCTGAAAATTTACTATGACTATTATAAAAATAGAAATGAAAATTTCTTAGATAATACTGATAATGATCTAAAAGTAAGATAAAAAATTGTTTACTTCATTAGACCTTATGGTATCATATATTGCTCATATTTACATAAAAAATGTGTAACTCGGTTAAGCAAATTACGTTTTATTTCACCCTGTCGTAAAATAAAAATTAAATCTTGATTGTATAATCAAATTGCGTTATTTCATCAGTTCGCAGATCTTCGAGTAAAATTCCTGCAAAATAAAAAAAAATGAATCTTTCCACGTCTTCCCTTATGGATATGTTGAAACTGAATAGAACAAATGTCAGGAAGATCAAGCAGGTTATCATTGTCCTCAATAATAAATGCGTAAAGTAACAACAATTCAATACGAATTAAATGAGAGACAATGTTCATTTTTGGAAAATAGAATCGTATATCTTTAATAGAATCGTCTTTGCCCTAAACAATTCAATCAGGACATAATTCACCCCAGTTTATATGAGAATAGTCGTTAACTTGATTATTTATGAGGCTGAGCGTGAAATCAAGGCTTCTTGATAATAAAAATCTGATCACATTTCACACATAAGAAACGAGACCTTGTCATATTTGCCAGTATGCGAGTATATTTCTGATTGTATTACAGACTTGATAATTCCAATCAGAGTTGTACTTTTAACGATTTGTTATTCAAAAACATAAAATAGAAGGTTTTTCACCCTGAAGATAAGAATTTCTTGACCAGACTGAATACATCCTTCAAATCACTAATTATATCATTGAATTTCATAAATATATTTTTCCTAATTTGTATGAACGCAGTGAAAATAAAGGACAAATTAGAATAGTAAAAAGTGATGAATGAATGATGTAAAGTCTTATCAATCGAAACAGAATAATTTAAGTTATCAATTGGGTAGACCACCGAAAGAATGGTTAGAATCTGTAAACGAAACATTAATCCGAAGAAACATAAGAAGCCATAGGAACACAAGAGCTTGCATGAAAAAAAATGCATGGACGTGAGGGAAGCTAGAGTAGTATGCCAGGACAGAAAAGTGTGGCGACAAATAGTTTGTAAACAGAGTGACAATAGAATAAATGACGCCTGAAACATAGACCTTAGATACTACTGAAAATTCAACTATTCCATTACTGGTTGAAATCTGATCAATTTTAGTTGAATATTTGACAAACATTATTATTGTTACTATTATTATTATACCGTTGAAAATTCAACTAATTTGATTAGAGTTGAACTAATTTGTTGAACATTCATTTTTATAATCGAATCATCTCTTTGGTTAGAAATTAAAATATTTTGTCGAAAATTCGTTTATTTTTTTGCTGAAAATAATTTTTTTTTCTTAAAATAAATGTTTGTAACAGAAAATTTCACAATTCAATGTTTGTTGAAAATTAACAGCTTTTAGTTGAGAATTTAACTATATGGCCTAAAAATTAAACTGTTTTGTTAAAAATTGACTTTTTAGTTGAAAATTCATATTTTCAGGTTGAAAATTTAACTGTTTTCTAGAGAATTTGTCTTTTCGTTTTCAAAATTCAACAACTTGGTTCAAATATTTTTTCTCTCTTATCTGAAAATTTTTTCCTGGTTGAAAATTAAACACTTTCATTGAAAATTCATTTTTTTTAGGGTTGGGAATTAATTTTTTTTAACTAAAGATTTACCTATTCTATTGTTAGTTAAAAATTGATCGTTTTAAGTTCAAAATTCAAGTACTAGGTTAAAAGTTGAACTGCTTTGTAAAACATTAATTTGGTTGGTTAAGGATTGAACTATTTTGTTGAAAATTCGTTCATTTTTCGTTGAAAATTAATGTTTTTTAAATGAATATTTTAATATTCCATTATTCGTTAAAAATTGAACTAATTGCTTCAGAGTCAAACTAGTTGGTCAAAAATTTATTTGTATAGTCAAAGGTTTATTTCCATCTCTTTGGGTAAAAAATTAACTATTCTGTTTAATTTTTCTCTTCGGAAATGTAACTATTTAATTTTTGGTTAGAAATGGATCGCTATTAGCTTCAAATTCAACTATTCGTCTTAAAAATTTAACTGTTCTGTTGAAGATTAACTTTTTTGTTGAAAATTCATATTTTTGGGTTTAAAATTAAACTTTTTCGTGGAGAATTTTCCCTTTTGTTTTTAAAATTTAATAAGTTGGTTAAAAAATGTTTTTTTCTCGGCCGAAAAATCTAATCTGGTTGAAAATTCAAATCTTTGATTGAAAATTAGTTCTTTTTTGGTTGAAAATTAGGTTTCTTTGACGGAAAATTGACAATTTGGTTGAAAATTGAACTACTTTGTTAAAAATATATTTTATTGGTTGAAGATGAAACCGTTTGTTTTTAATTAGTTTTCTTCCTTAGTTAAAAGTTAATTTTTTAACTGAAGATTTAACTTTTCTACTATTGTTCAAAATTGATAGCTATTAGTTGAAAATTCAACAGCTTGGTTCAGAATCGAACTACTTGATTAATTATTCATTTTATTGGTTAAAGATTGAACTAATTTTTTGAAAATTCGTTTTTTTTTGGCTGAAAAGTAATTTTTCCAAATGAAAATTTAACTATTCCATTATTAGTTAAAAATTGATATTTTTTAGTTAAAAATTCATCTGTTTTTTTACAATTAACTTTTTGTTTGAAAAGTCATATTTTTGTGTTAAAAATTAAACCGTTTTCTGAAGAATTTGCCTTTTTGGTTTGAAGAAACAATAATATCGTTGAAATTTAATTTGTCCCTTGACCGAAAAATCTTTCCTAATTGAAAATTTAACTCTTCTGTTAATATTTGGTCTTTTTGGTTTGAAAATTAATTTTACTAGTTTAAAAATTCATCCTTTTATGGCTAAAACTGCAAATGTTTGGCTAAGTTTATTTTATTTGGTTGAGGATTTAAATATTTTGATGAAAATTTCGTATTTTTAGATGAATTCATCTGGTTTTGATTAATCATTAAAATCTTTTTTTTTGTTTGAAATGTCAACTATCACATTTTTCGCTGAGAATTTATTTTTTTGTCAAATTCGACTATATTTCATTTTTAATTGAAATATTTTTTTTATAGACAATTTATGTGTCTCTTGAAAAAAATGGTCTTTTTGGCTTGAAAATTCGACTATTTGGTAAAAAATTCATCTCTTTTGTTGAAAAGTGAAATATATTTCATCTTGAAATCTTAAACGTTTCATATTAAATTCATTATAATACCCGTGCAATAGTTTTATATAATAGAATTTTTTTCCTATTATTCCCCTATTTTTGTAAAAAAAATCACTGTATTTCCACTGCTGGAAGTATTTTGGACTGTGAAATGTGTTAAAATATTATGTTTATTTCGTATGTTTTGTTTTCTTATTTGTTCCCGTGTGGAAAAATTTCGTGGCAGCCTTCAAAAATGCTAAAGCCAGTACAGTTTTTCTCAAGCCTGTCTATTCACGCAATACTAGCTTGGCGCTACACTGGCGCTGTCTAGTTTCACTACGTGTTTGATTCATACCTTTCTGCTGTCTAGTCCCAGTCTTGGCGCTATCTAGGAGTTCGTTACGAATTTGAATATATAAAAATTGTCCAGATTTTAGCTAGTTTCTATACAGAATCACGTTTTGGACTTGAAAAAAAATTACAGAAGTGAATTCAGAAAATAATAATTTTTGAATAAAAGATTCAGGAAATTACAATACCCAATTGCACAAATGCTCAAGCAATAATTAATTATACACTACTACATATTTTAGATAGTAAACAATAATTGTTGAAGGGAAAGGGAATCTTAATACGAGAACTGTATTCTTAAGAACGATTTTTTTTCAAGAATGTTTAAAAACATTTTCTTTTAATTGAATTATATAGTGAAGTTATAATAAATTTATATTTAATTCATATTAATCATAATATGTATAATGCCATGTATAATATTAATGATATTCCAGAAAATCGAATATTATTATAAATGATTTATTTAATTTATTTTAATTATTTATCGGTTGCGTAAATGATAATGAAGCCTCACGTATTAATTATCATTTAAAATAATAAACAATCATTATTTCGTAGCCCAATCGCAAGTAAAATCATACAAACTTTATTTTTTTCAATTATTTATTCACATATCAAGCACTTTCATTGTTTAAAAATTGTTCATGTTTTATTGAAATAAATATTAGGATGTACTGAATTGAAATTCATATCCGATCAAAATGGAAAAAAATTTAACTTTTAGATGGCTGGGGTGTTAAGGCAACGGGACAAAGTTACAACAATATAATAGGAAGTTACATCAGAAGTTCGACACCCGGCATATGTACAAGTGATATGCGGAAACTTATTTCTTCATTTTTTCGTGTACAAAAACTTTTAAATATTTTTAATTAACTGCAAAATCTATACATTGGACTTTTATGACATAAAAATAATTATTTTATTTAATTATTCATTATTTTTTATCAAAATAGCCGATCTGTCTAGAAACTAGTCGATCCGAGCGTTACATCCCAGTCTAGCCACTGGACAGACAGCCTGTGGCGCGCCAATGTCGACTCAAGGCGGACTAGAGAGAAACAGTTAAGCGCCACGAAATTTTTCCACACGGGTTAGGTTGCTTTCACATTAAAACACATAATAATAATAATAATAACAATAAGCATTGATACGATTTGGAGGATCAATTCTGAATATTTTTTTTGACATTATCTAATGCTAATAAAAATTTAAAACAGAAACCTGCTATCACAATGAACTTTATCTATACTGAAAATCCGTACTTGATATAAATGGGTAGAAGCAACTGAATAAACAGTGAAAAAATATCGCAACAATACAATCCTGCGTAATGAAATATGTCTTAATTTTTAAGTAAGCAAATCGTAACCAAACGAAGATAAGGGAAACATAAAAAATATAGTTTCAATCTTTTACAGAAGTCAATGATTCTGACAATGAAGAATATTTTGAGTTAATTGAAGTATGAATTCGGTATTTTAAAATCGACTGTTTCATTATATTTAAAGCAAAACGCATACGGAAAAATGAAGACATATTTCATTACGCAGGATTGT
>CAKNXH010062905.1:39386-54175 GCA_932178445.1 Andricus quercusramuli | reverse complement strand
AGCGAAAAAAAGTTATTTAAATCGATGCCTCCATTCCATACCGCTCCACGTCGCGTTTAGGCGCGGTATACCGCGCCACGTCGCGATACGGGGAGCTGTACACGCACCGCCTAAACGCAACGTGGAGCGGTATGGAATGGAGGCATCGATTTAAATAACTTTTTTTCGCTGTATTTTAAATCAGTTAATCCTGAAAATTTTCCTTCTTTCAGACGACTTATGCATGGCCAGCAAGGAAAAAGGATGAAGAATGTTCAGAAACGCCACAAGAACTTCGAGTGATTGGACAAACAACTCTTGGACTCAATGATGTTGCATATATCAATGGTAAGTCATTTTTAATTAATTAATTTATTATTTGATTGTATTATTACTTGATACTGACTTTAAAATTAAAAAGTTAAAACTTAAAAATTAACAAAAATTAACATTAGAACAACAGTAAAAGAAAATAGTAAAATTATAAAAATAATAAATGAGTTAATGCTTTTTGGTTTCTGAAAAATTTATTTGAGACTTTTTTAATCATGCAATTATAAGAAGCAGGTTAATTTATATCAAATTAAGATTGCCCATAAATTTTTTAACATTTTATCATTAATCGAAAATTCAGCTTCATAAACACATTTCTACATTAATATGGTCTAAATGAAATGCGAATTTAACTATAAACTCACTTATCAAAAAAATTTTATTTTCACACCCGAAAAAATATCCTCACATTTTTAATAATATTTTCTTCAACACAGATTTTCATTTTATTGTTCCTTTGCGTTTTTTTTATTTACAAATAATCCAAAAGTGCCCAACATTTTTTTCGTATTATTGCGAAGACTTAAATAAAAACACGATTTTTTAATGTCATTTCCAAAAATATTGCGATAGAAATTTCCAGTTGAAAGTCGTTGATCCCATAGAGATACATACGTTAGGATATCTTTCGAAATCCATGACTCATCTCATATTGTTTTATGACTATTTTTCCGATAACAAAAAATCTTCGCCAAGCCGTTAAAAAAAACAACATTTTTATCTCAAAATTTGGATTTTTTTTACAAAAGACACTTGATTTTTTTACATTCTCATCATAGAAGGTATTAGATTTGTGTAAAATTTGACCGCACCCCCCCCCCCCCCGTTTTTGTCAAATATCCACGTTATCAGTACGGTTATTATTAGTACTTAAAAAGATGAACAATTTATCATTATGACTTTTTTTGATGAAAAAAAATTACCGGAGTAACAGCAGTTACAAGATTCAAAAAAACAATGGAAAATTAACATTTTAGGCCAAACAACGCACGATATGAAAAAATGTCGAGGAAAGAAAAATGTCCCATTTTGAACACCCTACAAGATTATCCCAACAATTTTTTGAATTTTGTTGAACAATCGAAAATTCTAATTTTGCCCGCACAAAAAAATAATAAAAAATAAAAAATTCCATTTTGCTAGTCAATGCAAGATACGAGAAAAGTGAATCCACGAAAATTGTGCACATAAAAAAATGTGCGAATTTGTTATTGATAGCTTTTGTATAGGATACGTAGGTTTTGTTTTCTTCTTAAAAAGCAACATTAAATTTTTTTTTAAATTGTTGCCCAAACGACACAAGCTGCGAAAAAATGGGACAAAAGTTGTTCCCTCGAAAAACCGCTACAAATTTGTAATGAATTATTTTTTGATAGGATGCGCAGTTTTTGTTTTATTCGTGAAAAAAAATATATAAATAATTCTTAGACAAACGACACAAGCTATGAAAAAAATGAAGACAAAATTTGCTCTTTCAAAAAAGGTAATAAATAATTTTTTGATAGGACGCACAGTTTTTGTTTGAATCGTAAAAGATAACATTAACCCTGACTAACGAAGCGAGCCGCTAAGAGCTAAAAAATCACTCATACCCACATATTTTTAACAGTGAAAACTTTTTATCATGAGCTGATAACATTTTTGAATGAAAAATATCTTCAGGCAATTCAAATAATAATATTTATCTGTTCTGATTTTTTCTCTGGAACACTGTTTCTCTTTTTAACTTTTTTCATACCTCACTTATACTTTGTACCGTGTATAATATTAAAAAAAAAATGTTAATGACTGTGGTGTTCTGTTAGTCTTGTTATAAAAATAAAAAGCTAGGTCCAAAAAAAAACTAATATCCATTCAATCATCGATCACTTTTTCAGAATGTTAACAAAATTAAGAAAAAAAAGTTTGAACAAACTTCTTAAACAATTATATCTATGAAAACGGGCATTTAGAACGCAAGAATTTTTATTGATCTCACAAAATGAAAATTTTTGACTGGAAATTATCTTAATTCTTTTTTCTATTGTATAAACCTTTTTAATCTTAATTTCTTTCGATTACAATTTTTAATTTTTAAATATCTAAATATGCCTTTATTGTTTCATGAAACTAACTTTAAACCTTGAATCTATGTATGGGATCCCATACAATACAAATAATTTGTTCATTGATCCATTTAATTGTCATAAACAAATTTGATAAAAATAATCATGAATTGTGTTATTTTTTATATAAAAATTGTATTTGTTCTAAAACTGCTTCTTATCCATATGAGAATGGCATTTCAATAATAATTTTGGTAATCTAATAAACTTTATACAGCCAATGAATTTCCTTCAGATCTTTAAAATCGGTTGAAATTTCATTGCAATATAAAAATTGTTTGGAATCTCATTAAGTATGTTTTAGAAATCCATAGGAATCCCTTGAAATATTTGCAATCGTTAAAAAACTGTAGAAATCATTTAACATTCCTTGAAAATAAAATTAATAAAAATTATTCCTCAAAGTTCTCTGAAAAACCTTTGAAATTCCTGAAAATTGTTAAAATCCCCCTATATCTTCAAAGTACTTGGAACTCCATCAAATACCGTAAATCTGGTAAAAATCCTTAAAATTTTTGGAAATGTTACAAAATTCTTTGACTTTCCTAGAAAATTTTTTAATTGTTTGAAATTCTCTGGAATCTTTTAAAAAAACTTTAACATCCTTAGTGTTTAACATTTTTTGAAATTTTGGTCAATCCTTTATATCCCTTGAAATGTTAGGAAATCGTTTCAATAAAGGGGTAAAATTCCCTAAAACTCTTTTAAATCTTTGGAAATCTTAAAAAATTCTTGAAAATACCTTGAAATTTTTTTAATTTCTTGACATTCTTTCAAAATCTTTGAAATCTTGAAATTATTGTAGGCTTATACTGAATTTTCCATGATGTTTTTTTTTGTAAGGGCGAACTACATTCCAAAAGTAACTATACCCATACACCTTTTTTAGTTCTCCTTTTCCCCCTATTTTCAAAAAATTTCCCCTTCTCTTTTTTCGCTTGAATGCGAATTTGGTCAATAAAATTCAACAAGAAAATCCAACTATTTTTCGTTGAAAGTTAATTCTTTTTAATTAAAAAGTCTGTTATTATATTTTTTGTTGAAATGTATCGCTTCTGGTTACAAATTCTACTATGCATTCTTTGCTAGAAAATTGAACTTCTTGGTTGACAGTTAAACTGTTTTGTTAAACATTAATTTTATTGTTTAAAGGTTTATCTATTTCGCTCAAAATTCGTTCTTCTTTGTGCTGAAAAATTAATTTTTTAAACTTAAAATCTAACTGTTCCATTCTTGATTGAAAATTGATCGTTTTTAGTTTAAAATTAAACTATTTAGTCAAAAGTTGAAAGGAAATCTTTTTAAATAATCTTTTAAAATTAATTTAAAAAAAAAGATTTTTAGTTTTCCTAGGAATTTGGTTTAAGTTAGTATTATTTTTGAACCTTTCAAAAGTTTGAGAATGTTTCTAAATTTTTTCGGAATCTTCAAAAATCTACACAGAAATCGACATTTTGTTTCAAATATTTTGAAACCTTTTCAAGTTTTCAATTATTTTGGAATCTTTCAAAAACTTCTAAATATATCTTAAATTTCCTCGAATTTTCCAAATTAATAATTGTTTAATTGTTATTCATGAACCCAACTTTTCGAAAAATCTTTCTAAATATTCTTTCAACTTTAATTTTTCAAAAACAAAAATCATTTTGAATTTTGTAAACAATCATACAAAAAATTGTATTTTCTTGAAGCGTTTAAAGATTCTTATAATGCTTCAAAATATATTTCGAAATCTTTGAAATTTTTTAAAAATAATTTTGTTATTGGTTCAAAGAAAAAACTCTCGATCCGACACGGAACTGAAGTTAAGTGCGTTTCTAACAATTGATATAATATAATTTATTAAAATCCATTGTTTTTATTATTAATGCAACAGTGATGACTGTGTCACTGAATCTTGGAGAATGAACATATACACACTTTTAAATAAGTTTTTTTTTCTTATTAAAATGCATTTCCATGTCTGAATTAATTTACACAGAATATTTTTGGAAATAGATGACATCTCTGATTCAAAATTACGTTTGATAGATGTGGATATCTAAGTAAAATTTTAATTGAAAAAAATATATTGCTCAACTGAAATTGCTGCTTAATCTGTGATTTATTATAATAGAAAAAGTTCTTGATGAAAGTTATATATTTTTTTAAAACGGTAGTATCTTGAAGAAACTGATATATTACATATCCTACAAAAATTGATAGTAAAGTATAATTCGAAACGTTGATGAGAATTCTAAAAATATTTCTTGTGAAAATTTCCATTTTTTCGTTCAAATTTGTACATTTTTACAATAAACTACCAGCATTTAGAACATAATTTTTAGTACAGTTTCCCAATATTTCAACTTTGTAGAAACTCATACTTATTTTTTTGCTTTTCCACAAAAAAATACCAGAAAAAATGAGCTATTTCTATCTAATTATATTTTTCTGTTAAATTTTGAATATGTTTCAACAGAAAAACATAGTTGTAGAAATGTTGTACTTTCTTGCAAAAAATTTTTCCACGGGGTTTTATCTAGAAAGTTATGTATTATCTAATAAAAAATGTTTCAGATAATATGGGGCTTCATCGTGTGGAAAATTCCAGCACAGTAAATCCAGCTGTTTCCCTACATTTGTATTCGCCACCATTTTCATCATGCTCGGTTTTCAATAAACAAACTGGTCAGAGTTCTCCCTGTAAGGTCACCTTTTGGTCCAAGTACGGAGAGCACCGTAATCGGGTAAGCCTTTTTTTTCCTTTCTGATCAATTGCCATTATTCGAATGCAATTGACGTTAATCGATTAATTTATTCTTTTTTTTTCAATAGGAGATTCAAGATATGAGGGCTCCCGAGGACAATTGATTTTCAAATAAAGAGTAGTGAACGATTTAAAACGAGTACTTTTATATATTAACGTTTATCAAACTGCAAACCGAAAATCTTCTTTTACTATGCTGCGTCTTTAGACTCTCCTAAGAAAAATTTATCTACAGACTGTGACAAACTATAAACGGATATTTTTTTAATGACCAGAAAATGTGATAAATATCGAAACTGTACAAATGATTTTAAAAAATTGCATCGATTAGTGCAATGAGGGAGGAGAGAAAGATATTTACGCAAGTAGTGGAAATATTATAGAAAATGATTTGAAAATTGACGGGAAAATTATTTTTTCGATTGTGGTTTTAATATAAAGAAGATTCAGAAATATGATAAATTATTAGGAGTTGAGTGTAATTTTACTTTTAAGTAAATATTCTTTTTTCTATGACGAAATCTTTATTGGAATGAGATATGGTAATGTCAATTTTATTGAATTATTTCAAGATGCGAATAAAACTGGAATTGTATTTTATTATGTTAACCATTTTCTAGTGTACTGCGCTTATTTACGCAAATTGCGCCAATATAATAAGTTTCATCATATTTAAACATACTACTACTTAATTATGAATAAGTTTTAGAAAAATGTAAGTGAAGAGATACTAGTTTAGAGTTGTATTTTAGGTAAAATATTTTTCATACTCTGGCATATATAATAAAATCAGCTAAATATAAGACCGAAAATTGTTTTACAAATATGAGTATAAAAATATTGTTTAATAAAAAATAAACCTGACAGAAAGTATTTATCAATTTATTTAAGATTTTCTTAATCATCCCTTCTTATTGTTTCGAATTAGAAGGACACTTTTTCCATGATAATATATCAATTGAATTAGATTGTAAGAATAATAATTTTCTTAATTTTTGGATAAAAGTGGATATATTTGGTTTCTTCTGCAAATGTATCAAACCGAAACTGCCTTAAGAGATTGTGAATTCGGATCACACAAATTTCAACAGGGGTTATCTCGGTTATTACTGTTTTTGAAATGCATTCGTTGTCGAATAAAATATGATTTCTCATATCACTATAATTTGTACTAAATGCCTCAAAAAGTTGAATTTAATAACATTATTATTTATTTTCAAAAATTACTAAACACGAACTGAATTTTGAAGAATATCAGAAATTTCCAATGGAAAAGTCTGAGATTTTTTTGAGCTAAAAAAATATTTGCCATTTTTTTAGCTGAGAATGTCAAAATTCCAAAGCCTTTAAAAAAAAATTTTCTTTTTATTTATCAAAATTTAAATACAAAAATGTGGTGTATTCAGTAGGGTGGTCCAAATTTCTTTTCTAGAATTTTCATGCATATCACTCCCAAATTTGTTCGAATCCACACAAAAATCAATGAATTTTTGAAAAAAAAAAAAATTATATTTAGAGGTTCCGCGAACCCCCTGCAGTTTAACACGTATTTCCCCCAAAAAAAGACGTTTTTGTAAATTTTATTCAGAATCGTCAATATTAGATTATTCGAGTACAAGTACAAGTACAAGTACACTTAATCCCAAAAAATCCATAATTGAAAAATTCGGTTTTGCGAGTTTTTGGCGATAATTATGATTTTTTGCTGTTTTTTGAATACAAATGGTTTCAAATACATATAATACTACTTTATGTTGATAACGAGATGTTTACGTGAATGTTTACAAGAATTTATTACTGTTTTTAGTCATTTTCTCTTAGAATACAGTTAGAAAGTCATGTTTTTTCCCAAATTTTTAAACTTATTCCAAATTTATTTTTAGATAAAGGCAATAATAACGGTCACCGCGTGGTATGGTATATATTGAATTTGGTAAAATTCATCTAAAATTGTGGTGAATTTTATGGAATTCTTTTGGTTTCAAAAGAATATTAATAGATACATTATTAATGAATTTCAGTCACTTTTATTCAACTTCAGTTACTTTTTGGATTAGAAACAAGTCACTTTTGGAAATTAAAGAATTTTTCAAAAACTAGCCGCCACAATTTGAATAGTGAAGATGAAAAAATAGTTGCAAAAGCAATAAAATATAATGATTGTCATAAAAAAGATTTATAAACTATACTTTGTAAGTAACTAAGAAAGTAATGATTTTTACAGTTATTGTTACTAAAAAAATATAACTAACTACCAATTCGTTACTGATTTACAAAAGCAACTTCATTACCACTATCTTTACCAAAAACGTAACTAGTTAAAAGAAATTCAAATTGTTAAAAAAAATATATCAATTCAAATCATAATTCATATCAAATTATAATAATGAAGATTATAATTTTTTGTACATTCAGTAGTTTTTTTCATTTCCTTAGATATTCATGTTTTCTTCTGGTATTCTGACGAGGTTTGCGGTACTTTTTCGAAGTTTACAAAAAATTATTCTCTACTGAAAGACGATTATTGTCAAATTCTGGAAGAAACTAAGTTTAATGGTTTATGTTGTTTAAATAAAAATAGAAAACCTGATTATTGTGCTAGAATAAAAAATGGTTGAAAATTCTAAAAAAAAAAAATGTTCTCTTATTAATTGAATATCTTGTTGCCTCATTTGTAAAAATTATTTTTACTTACCTTCTTTATAAAAGTGCAGCCGTTTTATACCAAATAAACCAAATTGAAAAATTTGCAAATGAAGAATATTCTTGACTGCATTGGTGAAAATATAATACTGTTTTCTTCCAATGGTATGGAGGAAAAAATGAAGGAGAAAAAACAAGTTTTAAATGGCTGACCATAGTATTTGTTTTTATTGTAATAATTATTTCATACATTATATTGAGTTTTTCAACACTTTTAACATCATACAGTTTCTAAATTTTAAGTTGTAAATCAAAACAGATTTCTGCTGATATGTTTGTGAGTCCAATGTTAACACTTTCGAGTAACATCAATTCATAAATATCTCTAACATGATGAAGTGAATTTTTATTTGAATACCTAAGCTTCTTTGATAAAGACAAATTGATATTTTGTAACAAATTTAACAAACAGCTTTCGATTTTGGATGAAGTAATTCTGCTTTATTGCTATAATAATTTTGTAATTAAATAATTACTTGTCAAATTGCTTATAATTACAATTCATATTTTTTACAATTTTTCATTCGCCCAAAATCCTTGAATTATCGTCATTCATTTCAAACATGAATTTTGTTTATAATTTTATTAAAGGCCCTAAAATTAATTATTTCAAGGCAAGTCACATATGTATGTGCTATTTAAATTTGAATACAAATCTTCGTAGATGAACACTCTCAAAAAGTGGGCGATGCCCATTTGGGAGCCGTCTACCTTTTTGCTCTACTTCTCATTACCGAACATGCCCTCACGCAGCTGAAGGACCTCATACTGCTGCCACCGAACCTTGCCTACAAAAATTGCATTTACAAACAAAAAATATGAATTCAGCAAAAAATTATTTTCCCACGAAACTGAGATTATTTTTACAAAAATGAACTTTTGAACCAAGAAAATTATTATTTTTTTTACCAAAAAAGGAGAATTTTCAACTGAAGAAGATCAATCCTGAAAAAATGAAAAAGTTACATTTTCAGTTAAGAAATTAATTTTAAAGCAAAACAAGGCTTTTCGACTAAACTGTTGAATGTTTAACCTTCAATCAAAACAAATTTTTATAACAATGTAGTTTAACTTTTACCCAAGTAGTTCAATTTTCAAATTAAAAAGATTGATTGTCAACTAAATAGTTAAAATTTCAACCAAAGAGATGAATTTAAAACTGAAAATATACTTTCTAAAAAAAATTATTTCTTAACAAAGTGATGCAACCAAATCTTTCAAATAAAATAGTTGAATACTCAAGCAAAAAAGAATGATTTTTAACCAAAAAGTTGAATTTTCATGAAAAAAAAGAAATTTCTACTAAAGCCGATGAATTTATAAATCAAAAAGATAAATCAAAAAGATAAATCAAAGAAAAATAGTTGAATTTTCTGTTAAAAAAGTTTTCAGTTTACTTTTCCCTATCAAAATATGAATTTTTAACAAAGAAATAAGTTTCTACGGAAAAAATGGAATTTTCAATCAAAAAAGATGGAATTTCTCTTGAAAGAGATGAATTTTCATTTTTCAGGAAAACAAATTGCTTTGAAAATAGTTGAATTTTCATTCAGAAAAGATGCCAGTTGACATTTCAAGATAAAAATATGAATTTTTCAACAAAAAATAAGTTTCTACAAACAAAATTGAATTTTTCATCCAAAAAGACGAATCTATTCAACCAAAAAGGATGAATTTTTAACGAAATAGTTGAATTCTCTACCAAATAGTGGAATTTTCATCCAAGAAAGATGAAATTTGTGCTAAAACAGATGAATTTTTATTTTAAAAAAGTACACGTTTTTTTAAAAGTTAAAATTCTATCCAGAAGAGCTTGCAGCTCATTTTTTTAACCAAAATATGAATTTTTAACAGAAAGTAAATTTTCTATGAAATAGTTAAATTTTCAACAAAACAGTAGAATTTTTAATCAAAAGCATGGCTTTTCAAAAAAATATTATTATTTTTAAAGAAATAGTAGAATTTTTATCCAAGAAAGATAAAATTTTTCTTAAAACAGATAAATTTTTAATTGAGAAAAAAAATTCATAAAAATACTTGAATTTTCATGCAGAAAAGATTTTTAGTCTTATTTTCAACAGTTCAAACAGTTGCATTTTTATCCAAGAAAGATGTAATTTCTGCTAAGGCAGGTGAATTTTAAAAATCAGAAAGAAAAATTTTCAAAAAAGGGTTGAATTTTCAACTGAACAGTTGCATTTTTATTCAAGAAATATGAAATATTTCTTTAAAACAGATGAACTAAAAAAGACTTGACAAAAATAGTTAAATTTTTATCCAAGGAAGATTCCACTTCACTTTCCAACACCAAAATAAGAATTGTGAACTACAAGTTAATTTTTTGCTAAATAGTCGAATTTTTAACCAAAAAGTATGACATTTTAACAAGACTGTTAACTCTTCAACCGAACAGTTGCATTTTTGACCAAGAAAAATGAAAATTCTACTAAAACAGGTTTTTGTTAAAAAAAAGATGCAATATTTCTACTGAAAAAAATATGTACTTTCAAATTAAAACGACAAATTTCCAGAAAAAATATGTTTCATCCAAAAGATATTTCATTTGACTTATCAGCAACAAAATATAAATTTTAAACAAAAGGTTAATATTACACGAAAAGAGTTGAGTTTTTGACCCAAAGAGACAAATTTTGAACAAAACAGTTGAATTTGCAAAAAAAAAAACGACGTCTTTTTAAGAAAATTGTTGAATTTTCAACCAAATAATAAAATTTATAACTAAAAAGATGATCTCCAGAAGGAAGTTTTTGCGAATTTGCAAAAAAACGTACATGAGTGAAGGACCCCCTCCCCCCTTCCCTAACGAATCGTAACAAAATGTCCCCCCTGAGCTGTTACGTAATTTGACGGTACCTTATTGAGACAAGTAACATATCGTCAAAGTCACGAAAAATCGTACATTTTGAATATAATTTTATGTTTCGAATTTTATTTCTCATAAAGTACAAAGAAGCACCACTGGAAAGGGTCGGCGCAGCAGTCAGGTGGTCCCTCAGCTGCGTGAGGGGAAGATGGGTAGTAGGAGTAGAGTAACCAGGTTCGAGCGATCACATGGGCAATGCCCATCTAAAATAGCTCCTAATAGCTTTTTCTAGATTAAAAATTCTGGATGAAAGGAATAAGTTTTTGGAAAAAGGACACACCAGTGACAATAGACAATATGTGTTTATTTAATATTCTCGCTATATAGGTATTTTATATGACTTGACGCTCTAACAGATCGCTGCCTACAACGTGTCGGCCGAATTTTATTGTGCCTGGCCCTACTAGTCCTTATTGTGCTTGAATCTATGATGGATCGACGCCTCTTTTTGTTTTGCTTAAATAATTCACACAACCCGCCGCCATTTAACTGTGAACTATCATCGATTTGCGTAAATTCCAGACTTTATTTTGGGCCAGTATATACATTCCCGTATGATAACATATATTAGGATTTATAAAAAAGAGAGACTTAAGCTCAGCAAAATTTTCAAATATAAATCTTAATTTTAATTAACTGAAGCCTTGAGATAATATTTCAATTATTTTTATTTATTATGGTAAATATTTTACTTACTCTAATTTCAATCAATACCACCAAATTCTCTTTGGATTCATTTTATACGGGAACGTATCTTTACAAAATCAATCTGATTCAAAGATCTCATTTCTGTCACATTTATACTCGAAATGGACTCACGCACATGCTCACGTATTTTATTTCACATTGATAAATTTGTTAATTAAGTCTTTTCTATTTTGTTCCACAATTATATTATATTTTACTGTAGAATGTAGAATGTAGAAATGATACTAATGTTTTGAAGATTTAGAACTTTTTACAGGTATTAATATGTAATTGCGTTTTTATTATTGATAATGTAATGTAAATATGAAAAATAAAATGAATACGTGAGAGGTGCGCATTCCACTACATCTGACTTGAACATGTCTTAACCAACAGCTGAATGAACATCTCGATCGACAGGTTGATTTGTAAGTTTACAAATTTTTTTAAATTCAGTTTCATTATTAGTGATCCGATACTGTCCTTTGCGACGAATAGTATCGGACCATTAATCAGGTGGCCTATTAAAAATTAGCCTTGACTTTAAAAGATGTTACCACCATCCAGAAAGTAGCTCAAAATTATTTGAGAAACTCGTTGAAAAGCTTATTAAATTCTGGGTTACGTTAGCCTTAGTTGAAGTAATTCGACTTGGGAATGACATGAATAAAATTCCGATTCTGAGGGAATTATGCATTCCAGCTTCAACTCTTGGCAGGAGCTAGGATAATTGAATTATTAATTTGATATTTAAAAAAGTGACCTTTAGAATTATAGCTTTCATTTGAACAGTCCGGATCAAGAAATCGATTTTTTTTTGTTTGATCGTAAATAGTATGTGGAATTTGTACGCGAAGGGATTTGCTTGGTCCGGACTTTTTAACGAAGCTGCAGCAGGGTCAACTGCGCAGAGCGGAGAGTACTCAGCCGCACAGTGTGAATCAATTTTCATCAATCCTAAAAAATATTAACCTTCCTTTTCTTTTCTATTATTTTAGATAATAGATAGTATGAAATACACACATTTTTTATCAATTAATATTAATTTGTTACTTCAATTTACAAATTGCCCGAGACAAAAAAATCGCGCGCGTGTTTGTTTCCTAGTTCTTTATACTAAGTCAAGGTTATTCTCCAATAGGTCAATCGGTTGGTCGTCCGATACTATTCACCGATAGTATCTGATGACACAAAATGAGTGAAATAAAATGTAATAAACAAATCAGCCTGTCTTTCGAAGCACAACTTCGAGCAACGTATATTCAAGGAATATAACTGAATAGTGTATAGAAGTTCAGACAGGCGAGATGCATAAATATTTTTGTGTTTTTTTCACGACAAATGTGACTTTAGATATAATGGCACACAGCATGGCAGTTGCAACAATGTACTTCAATAAACTTTAATTTTAGCTTATCTTAGCTTAGTTTTCATAATTTACTCTATTCTTTACTGCTCTCTTTTGCCCTCCTCACATTTTTTTTTAATTTACCCCCTCACACTTAAACCCTAAAGTTTCGTAGGAATAGGCGAATACTTTTTTTCTCGTTTCTTAAGTATATACACGCGAGTGAAAGTTGTCTTGCGTCCTTACACTAAACGTATGCATGTCACTCGAGTACTTACGGCTTACTTATAGCAGTAACACGTAGAAATTGGAGAATAAAAAAAGGGGGCGGGGAGCCAAGTCATTATTTAGGATCAAACACAGATTCTCGGCCTGAGACGCCATCTATTTTATATACTTTATATATGATTATATTCAGATATATAAATATATATTTACTACATTCCCATGTACATTTTTAAATATATACTTATACATTAGAGTGATCCAAGAAAAAGTGGCTGCTTTGATTTTCACGGGTGTCTAGCCAAAAAAAAAAAAACTAATTGTTTTATTTTTGTGTGGATTTTTTTCAGTCCATGGAAAAGTGTTGAAGATTTTTGCAGAAGTAATGTTAAAGTGACAAAACTAGAAGGGAACTACTGTTTTTATTCCGCTGGTCCACCTGCAGAACGTTATTTTTTCCGACAGTTGGTATTTGGGCGATGCCTATTCGATCGCCGTCTGAAAATTGAAAATTAAAAATTGATAGATTGAAAAATTGAAATTGAAAATTAGGAGCATTTTCCAGGCAAAATAATGGTCTTTTGAATTTCTGAAAGATTTTATAATGTATATTCTAAGTTCAATTTATAAAAGTGCTATTTGGATACTTTTTTATCATTTGATGAAATTTTTAATGAATTTTTATATCCAAATTTCATGGAGACATTCACAGGATGAGTACAATTTTTTTCCAGTTATTTCAATTTATTCCCTTAATTTTTACCAACTGGAAATTTTTGATATTGATAAAAGGCCAATGCTTCCCTTATTATTCGATTTCAAATGTTTCCTTTTTTCAAATGTTCAACAAATAATAAATGTTATAAATTAAACCAGTAACATTTCAAAAGATTTTTCTTCAAAAATTTCAAAATGTTCGAAGCTTAAGAAATAAAGAATAGATGAATTGAAAATGAATCAGTGAAGAAGTTCGAAGTTATTTTTTAAGAAAAAGTGAAGTTTTTACCAGAAAAGAAGAAGTTTCCACCAAAATTATGAAACTTCAACAAAAAATGTACGTTTAAGAAAGTAGTTCAACTTTTAAGAAAATGGTTAAATTTTTCTGACGTTAACGAAAAATGTAGTAGTTGATACAATAATCAGAAAAGATTTTAATTTAATATAAAAAAAAGTAGAATTCGTTTTAAAAAGGCAATTTTTCAACACAATAGGTTATTTTTCAACCAAATTGTTGAGCTTTTAGGCCAAAAAGGCCAATTTTTACAAAACAGTTGAATTTTCAACCAGTAAATATGGATTTAAATTTAAACTTAATTTTTAACTTTAATTTAAAGATGAAACTGAAATAATTCAATTTCGAATTAAAAAATTAATGTTTAACCAAACAGATGAATTTTCAACTGCAACTATATATTATTCAATTGGAATAAGTTAAATTTTCATTTAGAAAAATTACTTTCAACAAAGAAAACTAACTTTCAAAAAATAGGTACATTTTCAAACAAAGTGATGAATTTTCAAATAAAATTGTGAATATATAACTAGAATAATTGCATTTTTGAATAAAAAGATGAATTTTCAACCAAGAAGATTAATTTCTACCAAAAAACGACGAATTTTTAACCAAAAAAGATAATTTTTTAACCAAAAAAGATAATTTTTTAACCAAAAATTGAATAATTAAATGTTTAGTCAAAAAATGAATGTTCAACCAAAGAGATGAATTTTTAACTACAATTATGGAATATTCAACTGGAATAATAGTTACATTTTCAG